>WSYH01001237.1:75252-133051 GCA_036426205.1 Ascaphus truei | reverse complement strand
AGAGAGAGAGAGAGAGAGAGAGGGTGACAGAGAGCTAGAGAGTGTGGGTGAGGTGATGGGGTGGGAGGTGAGTGATGGGGTGGGAGTGGGTTGTGACTGACTGATACTTGGGTGGGTGACTGACTGACACTTTGATGACTGGCTGACACTCTGGTGGGTGGGTGATTATGACTGACTGGGTAGGTAGGTGACTGACTGTGGGTGGGTGCCTTTATCAACACACACACTGTCTCTCACACTGTCTCTCACACTGTCTCTCACACTGTCTCACTGTCACATTCTCACACACTCACTGTCACTCACACATGGTCACTCACACTCATGGCAGGGGGTGCCTCTGCAAGGCAGGGTGCTTAATTCTAATGCGAGCCCCACTGTGTGGGTGTGCGTAACTGGACCCAACCTGCATAAAACTGCAATTAGTGCATCCAGGGCACCGATATGACCCAGGTTTTCTACCGAGCCAAGACTTAGAAGGTGCATATTTATCAACTGGATCTGTTTGCGTAAGCATATCGCCCAGGTTGCGGCCACTCCTATAGCAAAGTAAAGGGGGTCTTTACAGATTTTGCCAATTTGACTGTCATTAGACAGAATGTGCCAGTTTTTATAGATGCTACGTTTGATGCGTTCAGATGCAGTGGAAAAGGTACTCACAAAATAGCAACGTTCCTGTGCAGGTTATTTGACATGTGGCTTTAGTAGTGCCGCTCTGTCGATCCTTCTCACTTTCCCAAGGGCATCATCTATATCATTAGAGCCATAGCCCCTATCGCGAAAGCGCTGTGCCATATCCATAAGTGCTGGTTCAACCTCCTGTGGGTTACTGATTATTCTCTTAAACCTCAGCAATTGTGAAAACGGAAGCCCTCTCTTAAGCGGCACCGGATGGTGGCTAGTGGCATACAGAAGCGTATTTCTATCTGTATCCTTATGGTAAAGCCTGGTGGCAAGGCCTCCATTGATCTTATAGATAGTGCTATCTAGAAATGAGATTTCCTCATTACTAAATTGTGCAGAAAAACGGATTGTAGACGGAATTTTGTTCAGATATTCGATGAACTCCAAAAGCGCAGACTCCGGTCCATCCCACACAATGAAAATATCATCTATATACTGTAGATATTTTTTGATACAATGTACATAGGGAGCATCATGTAAGATATGAGTGTGCTCATAGATGTCCATGAGCAAATTTGCATAGGGGGGCGCCATATTCGACCCCATTGCGGTGCCACTGAGCTGCAAATAGACACTCTTCTCGAATCTGAAATAATTTTTATTTAAGATGACTTCCATAAGCAACAATAGAAACTCAACAGGTGGACCCATATGCGTTGAATGGGCATTAAATTTAGCTCTTATAGCTTCCAAACCCTCCTTGTGAGGGATATTGGTATACAAACTACCAACATCGAGGGCTACCAGAATGCAATCCATCCTTTCCAATTTGATTTTTCCAATCTGCAAGATGAAATCGGTGGTGTCCTTTATGTAAGTGCTCATACCAATGACCATCGGCTGAAGGTAAAAGTCAACAAACTTTGAAAGTGGATGACATAAGGACCCTCTTGCAGAAATAATGGGTCTTCCAGGTGGCTTTGTGGTGGACTTATGTATTTTCGGTAAGGTATAAAGAATTGGCATTCTGGGAAAGGGTTGTATGAGAAATTTGCCTTTCACTTCCGAAATACAGCTGTTTGTGATCCCCATTTGCACAATAGAGTCAACCTCTTTCTTGTATTCCACTGTTGGATCCCCTAGTAGACATCTGTAAATCATCTCGTTGGCCAACTGGTCTTCAATTTCCTGTTTATAATCCGCATATTTAAGCAACACAATGCCACCTCCTTTGTCCGCTGCGCGGATAATGGTGTCCTTAGTGTCCTTAGTTGTCCTCAATGTTTAAATCGCAAGCTTTTCTTCTTGTGTAAGGTTGTAGAAACTAGTTTTGTTGTTTTTGACATCGCTATTGGTTTCCTTATTCAGAACATGTATAAAGGCTGCAATGCTGTGATTATTAGTTTGCGGATCAAAATTACTGCTGGTCTTGAAAATTCTGGTATCAGAAAAACCACTGTGATGAGTTTGCCTACTAAAAAAAATCCTTAAGTCTCAATTGGTGATGGAATTTATACATATCCACTTCCCAGTTGAAACTATTTTGAATATTGGATGGTACAAAACTGAGACCTTTCTGGAGAACACTAAGTTGAACAGTGGAGAGAGTGAGGTCTGTAAGATTATATATTACCGTGCAGGCTTGTGTCCCCGAAATCCTCTGCCTCCCTTGTTTTCGCGCTCTGGATAGCGCTGAGTTCCGGCCACCCCTCCTGGTTTGTCCCTTACGCCTGTATCGGGGAGTGGAGGCTTGGCGTGATCACTGTTGGCTGGGCCTAAAAAATCCGATCCAGAGCCTTCTGTGTTATCTGAGAGGTCAGTGTCACTCATGGGAAATTCACACCTGTGGGACGGTTGCACGTGATGTATTCTGTCTCTGTCCCCCCCGGCCAGCATTCGGTTCACCCAGGCCAAGTAACCAGCGATAGACCTTTCGTTCCTTCTAATCAGCAGAAACAAGGCGAAGCTTTTCCTTCTTATATTTGATAAGGTTATCCCTATAGCGGTCGATTGCAGTCTGAATTGTATCAGTCCCGTTTGTACTAGAATCAGCAATGAGTGTATCACCTTGCTTCCCATTGATTGAATCAATTTCCTTTTTGATTTTTGCAATTTCCTTACTGGACTGCTCAATGACCAGTATCATAAGGTCACTAGAACATTTATTAAGGATGGCAATCCATTTTTTTTTTTACAAAAGTCTGGATCATTGCGTGCAATAGTTGGCTGATTTCTAATTCGGAAACCACGAGAAAGTAGTTTTTATTTGTGATAGTGTGATAATGTCACTCCGTGGAGAAAGAAATCAACATCACGTTTTAAAAGGTCATTATAAATGTCTACTGGCTTGTCTGGTCCTAGTACCGATTCAAAAGATTACGTATAACGAATATTAGCAATCTCTGCGTCACTAAAACTGGCAGTGTCTGATAAGGTGGTAAAGATCCCTGCAAAGTCTGCAAATTCTTCCATTGAGAAAAGGTCTCAAAACCAATCGTATGAAGTCACTAGCAGCTAAACAGAACAGAACCGGCAAAGGTCAGGATTATCACAAAATACAAAAGAGGTGCAAAAACTCTTAAAAAATGACAGTCATTGGTATGGCAGTTTGCACTCATGTTTTTGGTGAAAGCAGATGCTTGTCCCATAGCATAGGAATATGTACGTAGTGACTAGGGGGACCCGGATGACAAAAATAAGACAGCACACCGCAAATATACAAAAAGATGTGTATTAAGAACACCAGGCAGCCAACGTTTCGGTCCTCGTAGAGAGACCTTCCTCAGGGCAGTGCACAAGTGACTGGTCTGAACACCCATATATACCCTCACCCCCACGTGCAAAAACACCTGAATCAGATAAAAACACACAAATCACAATCCCAGGTACAGCCCATTGAAGCCACAAACCAATACAAGGCACTGATACTCATATGCACCAATAGACTCACCCAATGCAGTGTCCGTCATCAGTGGTGGTCTGTGTATACATCAGCTGTGCAAACATGCCTGATAGTGCGTCACCTAACCACCCGAACGCGGTAACCGAAAGTAAATATGAGACTATGCGAGCTTCATGCTCCCGGAAGAAGCCTTACGGCGAAACGGCCATCAGAGCATCCATACCATTCACTTTCCTGTGGCCAGATGTTGTTCCGTTCTGATTGCTGTTTCCCTTGGACTTTAACTACTTACACTGCTCTATTCTGTCTGTGTAACTGCTGCCTGCCTTATCCTGGTAGTGAACAGGAGTATAATGCGTGGTGCTAAGAACTGTATACAGCTATGATGATGATAGTATGAAGATGATGAATCCTATATGAGGTCTGGGATGTGTTCTTAATTATGGGGGGGTTCTGGGTGTGGTATCCTAGTTGGTAAACCACCATAGATGGCACTCAAATTGTCCAGGAACCCTAAGGCTAATGATCACCCCAATAAATAATACCCCAATCCCTTTGTAGAATAATTTGACTAAGCAAGAAAACTCAAGAATCCACTGCAGCGTCCATGTTGATCCCACCAGACCTTCAGGTGTGCCTCCGTCCTTGGAGATAGATAGCAGTGGAAGAGAGAAATGGCAGAGCACAACCGGAATCATCCAAAAAAGGAGAATTAAGATGAAAGTGCGTTATCCATCAAAAAGATCTAATAGTCATGGAAGGAAAAAAGGCAAGGCATTACCCAACCAACATGTTTTGTGATACACAGAGCACTTTATCAAGGCCTTGATAAAGTGCTCTGTGTAGGACGACATGTTGGTAGGGTAATGCCTTGCCTTTTTTCCTTCCATGACTATTAGATCTTTTTATGGATAACGCACTTTCCTCCTAATTCTCTTTTTTGGATGATTCTGGTTGTGCTCTGCCATTTATCCTGGTAGTGGAATGCCGGGAGCTTGCATTGTCTCATATTTACTTTCGGTCTGGACTTCCCCTCTCCTTTGGATGTCCTGTGCAGTATTCTAGCAAGTATTTGGACAGCATTATGTTTCACGGAACCTTTTGGCCACTATATACTTTGTTTGCCTTAGCTTACATTGGTTACATCTAGCCTTGGCATTAGGGAGTTATGCTTACTTGTTCTCTCCCTTGTATTCTCTGCTGATTTATTGTTTTACACTTCACATATACGGAGGACCCAGTTTCTGCATTTCCTGGATATGTTTTTATTTTTTCCTGGTTTACTGTGCTTGCCAGGTTGTAGCTGACATCATTAGGCTGTACATCATTCAGGGTATCATATTACAGTACTATTTAATTCTGTTCTGTTCTCTGTTCATATCTGGGTTTTGTTTAAATTTTTTTGCTTTATTTTGGTCATTTGTATTATTTTTAATTTTATGATCAGCCGATCTACATTGCATATCTAGGGGAATTCTTATTTCTCTGGACTTGCATCAACATATCTATGCATTTACATTTGCTATATATTTTGGGTTTATCCGTGTGTATTTTGTATTTCTTTGATCAGCAGTTTTCATTTTGAGTGTGTTTTAGGTATGTTATAATATTTTGTTCTCTGTGTTGCTATTAAAATCCATTTTGTATTTTCACATTATTTTTGAGTGCTTTCAGCAGACCCACTTTTTTCTTCTTTGTTGTAGTGTGTGTAGATATATATCGTTGTATTTTACATTTTTATTATATATATTATATATATATATATATATATTATAAATGTAAATACACTGTATGCTCATCTGCATGTTTTAGGCAGGTCGGCAACCCCGCCTTTCACCATTATCACCCAGCACACAGCACTTCCACTGCGGCAAGGGATTATGGGGAATGACATGCAAATGAGCACACAGTGCCACTTTTGGGGAAAGGCGGGGTTGCAGACCTGCCTAAGACATGCAGATGAGCATACAGTTGTATTTACATTTGCATATATATATATATTTTTTTTTTTTTTCTAGACCCATAATCGAGAGAGAGCAGGTATTTTTGGCGTGCATAGTGGTATAGTGATGTGACAGGCTATGTAACTGAAAACCATGAAGCACATTACTACTGTACGATGCTCAAGGAATCTAGTGCTCAAGGTTCTTAATGTGCGGCCTACATAATGTAGACCGCACTGACATGATACAAGATACACTACATATGTGCTTAAACAATTGATATATTCGTAAACTTCATGTGATGTGCTATTACTATATTATGTAAATTTATCACTTTTATGTAAATGCCTACATGTAATGCACCTGCTTCTCCCACAGGAAAAGTTGCCTTTAGGTAATAGTTTGTCCAACTGTGTACTTTTGGAGGGTTTCAATTTGCTAGGGGCTAAAATGGTTTATAAACATCTAGCTTTCTTGAAGACTGTTGGAGTACGTGCTGGTACCAACGATCCTATAATAGGATCATTTTGAATAATACTCCAGTGTTTATTAAACACCTGCTTAATATGTTATAACTGGCTATATTGTTGTTACGCCGGTGCTGCCTGCAGACCAGACCCGTCCCCTGTGCTGAGGTGGGACGTAGGGATACACGCACCCGCAGCAAAGGGAGCGCGTCCGGAGTGTGGTGTTAGTGTTGCCAGGCCAGGTATAGTAAAGAAGACAATACTTGCCGGTACCGGTAGCAGAGGAAGAGTGGTTATTGCCGTTGCCAAGGTCAGGGATTGGAGAGTTGCGGAAGGTCGAAGGTATAAGCCGTGTGTCACGGATATCAGAAGTCACGAAGTCCAAGTAGAGCCAAAGTCGAGAGCCAGAGGGGATAGTCGTCCAAGCCGCATCGATACCTGAGGAGTCACTGAGAGAGTAGTCAAATGCCTCCATACAAAACTATGTCGAGCGACGAGTGATGGGAAGCACAGGCATAATAAAGCTGGGCAGGCCAATGGGAAGAGGGGGCAGGTCTTGAGGACTGCAAGGAGTCCTCCCTGATAGGAGGGAGGTGTTACAGCCCAGCTGAGTGTAGTCATTGATTTGCATGCAACCGTGTGGTACTTGGGGGCGGCGCCTCACTGCGGGGGCAGTGGGTAAAAGGCCTCTGTTTGGCGTGTGCTCTGTAAGCTGGGAATGCGTGCTCACAACGTCTGGGGCTGGCACGCACGTGTGTGCGTGGACTAGGTGTCTGACGCGCGCATGTGGTCAGTAACAGACGCGCGTGTGCGCATAGAGCCACACGCAGAGGCTGCAGTTCAACAGGCACCTCTTCGGTAGGTGCAATCCTGTGATGGCGAGGAGCCTGAGTGCTAGTGGCAGACAACGGAGGTATGTGGGAATTGCGCTGCAGGCGCTGGGACGCCTGAGAACCGACGGAGGGTGGGCAATGGTCGCACTGACGGTGCTGAGACACCAGATTCCTTACAATTGTATAGTAAATTTAGGGGTGGATTGGACCATATTGTTACTATTCTTTTTATAAGAATCAATTTTGTTTGATTCTGACTTGGTCCTGGACCTTTCTAGCAAATCCACCCTGTCAGTGTGACTGGCTTCATGAATGCCCTGCTAACCACATCGCTATCGTATCCCTTATCAAGAAATTTATGGGCTAGCATTTCACCTTGAGCCTGGAAATCCGTATCCAAAGAGCAGTTACGTCTGATCCTGTAAAACTGACTTTTAGGTACATTATCCAGCCACTTTTTGTAGTGGTTACTACTATATTGTAGGTAGCTGTTAATGGACACAGGCTTGAAATGTGTCTTAGTTTGAATGCTCATATCAGTTGTATTGATGGATAATTCAAGGTTGAGGAATACCGCAGTATTTGGATGTATATAATGGGTAAATTGCAAACACATATCGTTGAAATTAAACGAATCCAGAATGTCTTTCAGTTGGTCCCTATCACCATCCTAGATAAGAATGATGTCGTCAATGAAGCGGCCATAGAAGACCAGACCCGCCGCCAGCTGCGCATTCCCCCAAACATGGAGGTTCTCCCACAACCCCATGAAGAGGTTAGCATAGCTGAGGGCGAATCTGGTCCCCATGTTCGTTCCACACGTCTGTAAATAGTAAGTGCAATTGAAAAGAAAATAATTGTGTGATAAAATAATTTTTATACAGGTTAATATATATATTTTATACAGGTTTTATACAGCTGCATGGAGGTTTAGTACGAATAATATACAGGAATATCTAAGGAAAAACAAAAATTATTAGTAATAGTCAGCATGGATTTATGAAGGATAGATCGTGCCAAATTAACTTTATTTGTTTCTTTGAGGAGGTAAGTAGAAATTTGACCAGGGTAATGCAGTTGATGTGGTCTACTTAGATCTTGCAAAGGTTTTTGATACATGAGGTTAGTGTACAAAATAAAGCAAATTGTACTCGGTAAAAATATTTGCACCTGGATTGAAAACTGGTTGAAGGATAGACAACAGAGAGCTATAATAAATGGTACTTTTTCAGGTTGGGCTAAAGTTGTGAGGGGAGTACCTTGTGGATCGGTACTGGGACCCCTGCTTTTTAGCTTGTTTATTAATGACCTTGAGGTCGACATAGAAAGCAAAGTCTCCTTCTTGCTGAGGACACTAAATTGTGTAAGGTAGTTGTCATGGGGAGACTCCTGGAGCGGGTAGGGCATCAGTGGCCGGAACAGCGGGGAGCAGGCAAGGATTGTTGGGATTAAAAGCAGGGTTCGGTGGTAGGCAGCAAGCAGGATCGTCTGGGTCACAAGCAGGGTTTGGTGGCAGGCAAGCAAGAAGGATAGTTGGGGTCAAGGCAGGGGTTGGCAACAGGAAAGCAGGAGCAGGGTAGGGGAGCAGGAACTGAGACTAGGGAGCAGGGATCAGGGAACAAACTGGTACAAGCCAGATAACTAGTAAGGGCCATTAATAAGTACAGGACTCCTCATGGAACAGAAACAGACGCAGAAGCATGGGCATAAGGAGTCTGGACACAAAACAAAGGCAAGGCAGGAACAGCAAAATATAAGGACATAAGACAGGAGCACCCAGAGGAAACAGAAACACAGACAGGAACCCCAGAGCAGACAGAAAACAGCAGCACACCCGGTGGATAGATAAGGAACATAAGGGGAGAGGAAGAACTAGGAAAATATGTCAGGGCTATTTCCTGACCGTAGTAGAATCAGAGCAGGGTGTAATTTCTCTTCAGAAGGACTTGGATAGACTGAAAACCTGGGCAGGTAAATGGCAGATGAGGTTTAATACAGATAAATGTAAGGTTATGCATTTGGGATGCAAGAATAAACTGTCGATTTACAAATTAAATGGAGATATATTGGGGGAATTCTTGATGGAGAAGGATTTAGGAGTGCTTGTAGACAGCAGGCTTAGCAATAGTGCCCAAAGTCATGCAGTAGCTGCAAAGGCAAACAAGATCTTATCTTGCATTAAATGGGGAATGGATGGAAAGGAAGTAAATATAAATGTGCCCCTCTATAAAGCAAAGGAAAGAGTTATTTACACTAAGGGCAGGTTCAAATGTGTAATTCATTACCTAAGCAGACTGTGATGGCAGATTACAATAGATATCTTCAAAAGAAGGTTGGACATATTTTTTTTTAGAAAGGAAAGGTATACATGCTATACCCCAAATAAGTAAACATGTGAAGGATGTTGGTCCAGGGAGTATGCAGATTGCTAATATTCGGAGTCAGGGAGGATTTTATTTTTCCCCTTATAAGATATCATTAGATGATATTTCACTGGGGTTTTTGTTTGCATTCCTCTGGATCAATATACTGTAAGTACAATTATAGGCTAAAGCAGTAAAATTCAGGGCATTATTGAAAACCCTGCTCTCTGATTGGTTAAAATTCCGGGCATTATCCAATCAGTAATGCCCGGAATTTAAGCAGCTTGCAATGTGTAGTTTTCAATGTGTTTATTTCCAGCCAATAAGCGTTCAGAACAGCTGAGACAGGGCAGGGGACAGATAAGGACGTATCAGCCACGGGTTGACTCCCTCCCCCTCCCGAGCTGACTGAGATTTTCTGAGCAGATTCAGTTAAATGGGGGGGGGGGGGGGGGGCGGGAGTATGCAAAGAAGTAAGTGGCTGGCTGCAGTTTGTGTGTGTCAGTAGCAGTGTGTGTGTGCTATGCTGTTGTGTTGTATATATGTGTAGAGGTGTTGTGTGTGTGTGTATAGAGCTCCAGTGTGTGTGTGTGTCAGTGTCAGCAGCAGTGTTTATGGGTGTAGCATGTGTGTGTAGCAGCAGTTTGTATGTGTGTGTAGAGGTGCTGTGTATAGAGGTGCAGTGTTGTGTGTACTGTATGTTGTGTGGGTAGAGGTGCTATGTTGTGTATTGAGATGCAATGTTGTGTGTGTGTGTGGGGGTGTGGGGGTGTAGAGGTGCTGTGTAGAGCTGTGTTGTGTGTAGAGGTGAGTGGGAGAGTGCAAAGTTTAGTTAGTGGCTGCATTTTATATTGTGGCTGCAGTGTGTGTGTGTGTGTGTGTTGTACTGTTGTATGTGTAGCAGCAGTGTGTGTGTGTGTGTGTGTGTGTCTTCCCCCCTCCCCCCCATCTTAACTGAGGCTTCCCTCATTACCATACTAGGAGGTTGGGCTGAAAAATAGACTGTCTGGGAGCTAGTAAATACTATATCATTGTTGAAGCATCACTGTGTACTGGATAACAATTTATGCTCCCTGAAACGTTTCCCCCCCCCCCTCCCCCCCCCCCTCCCCCCCCTCCTCCCCCTCTCCTCCCACCCTGGTCGAGGCTCCCCATACTATGCCAGACAAGGAATATGCAAGGCTGATTGTATAAAAATGAACAAATGGAATGTCTATATTATAAGATTGATGTAAACCGCAAAGCAACGCACCACCTGAAATGCTCCTCACTCTTTCCCCACCCCCTCCCCCCTCTCCCCCCGTCCTCGCTCCCTCCCCTCCCCCCCACCATGGCCGGGGCCTCCCTTACTACTCTAGACTGGTAGGAGGCAATGCGGTTAGTAGAAGAATGAGCAAATGTAATGACTATACCCTGATTGTATAAGAATAAACAAATGGAATGTCTATACTATATGACTGATATAAACCGCAAAGCATTACTCCACCTGAAATGCTCCCCACTCTTTCCCTCCCCCCCCCCCCCCCCCCCCCCCCACCACCCCCCCCTCGTTCCCTCCCCTTTCTCCCACCATGGCCGAGGCCTCCCCTAACGTGCTAGGCTGATCAGATACAACGCGGACGGTAGAAGAATGAGCAAATGTAATGTCTACACTATAAGATTGATGTATACAGTAAAACAACATACAACCTGAAACGTTCCTCCCCCCAAATTTATTCAAAAAAGTGTTCCCACTGTGCTTTTACGCATTATTTAGTAGTAAAAAAGGGGAGTGGCTATCCTAATCAGACAAGGCACCCCATTCAATCATGTCAAAACAAAAATGGATCCAGAGGGTAGATTCCTATGGTATATGGCTCCCTAGCGGGCTCGGCAATTGCTCTGATCAATGTGTACACCCCTAACGAGAATCAAACGGAATTCCTACAAACTGTTCTCGAGGGCGTTGACCCGGGATATCTGTCATCGATGATAGTGGGAGGGGACCTAAACATGGTCTTAAACCCCACTGAGGACAGATCGACCGCAATGGGTCCTCCCCGCACAACCCACTCCCAAATCAAAGGGAAAAGGTTTAGGGGAATCTTGAGCGAGTTTTCACTGGTAGATGTATGGAGATCCCAGCATCAGGGTCAGAGAGACTACACCTTGTACTCAGCACCTCACCAGACCTACTCTCGAATAGACCACTTTCTGACCACCAAAAATGTGATGGCGGTGGCCATTGACTCAGACATTGGCTCAATCACTTGGTCCGACCACGCCCGATCACCCTGACACTATCAATCCCCTTCGAAAAAACAACAAATTACTCTCGGAGACTAAATGATTCATTACTAAACCATCCTGAGATAGAAAGGGAGATTAGATCCTCACTTAAGGACTATTTCTTTTTCAACACAGGGTCAGTTTCCTCTCCAGCAATCCTATGGGAAGCACATAAGGCAGCCATCAGAGGGAAATTTATTTCCATCGCGTCCCACAGGAAAACAGCCCGCCAAAAGCTAATCAAGGAGCTCACAGATAAAATCAAAACAATAGAACAAACTCATAAAGCTAACCCCTCAAAAAAAGTATACAAAACATTACTAACAGCCAGAACAAAACTTAGACAAATCCAGCTGGAGGATGTTGAGAAGGCCCTCAGATGGACCAACCAACAATATTATGACAAGGGTAACAAGGCCGACAGACTTTTGGCCAGTAAACTGAGAAGGGTACAAAAAAGATACCAAATAACGGCGATCAGGAGTAGGTCTGGTGAGATACAATATAGTGACAGCAAAATTGCAGCAGAATTTACAAAATACTACACTGAACTCTACAACCTGAGATCTAAAAACGGCCAACCTGAACCGATAGCAACTGAATTAATAACGCAATACTTAGACAAATTTAAACTTCCCGCGTTAACGGAGGAAGAAAACACAGTCCTCAATGCTGAGATTTCAAAAGAGGAACTGGAAGAGGCGGTCAAATCACTAAAAATTACTAAGTCTCCAGGCTCTGACGGTTTCACCAATGTCTACTATAAGAGATTCTTGCCCACATTATCCACGCATCTATTAAAAACATTCAATCATTTTATGGAAGGGAACCAAATCCCCCCATCAATGTCCCTTGCCAACTTAGCTATTATACATAAGGAAGGCAGAGACCCGATGCAATGTGGAATTGCCGACGGCACTCAATGACGTCAGCAAATGGCGACGGAGTCCTCTCTGGATGTCTCCTAGGATTCTCCTGAACTCCTGCGCATGTGCAAGTCCAAAGCGAAATCGCCATCTTAGTACTCTAAGTTCTCTCATTGCTGGCGTCTATGCAGCAATCCTAGGAGACATCCAGAGAGGACTCCGTCGCCATTTGCTGATGTCATTGAGTGCCGTCGGCAATTCCGCCAGTTTAGCAGCACAGGAACAAAGTAATGACACCATTGCAATCACTCCAGGTAAATGTTATGCTTGACAGCTGCTGCACTATGTCATATGCTTTTGTATTTGATTCTGATTGGTTTAATGGGTGTTTTGTTGCACTGGGTGGGGGTATAAGTATTAGTCACGGTCATTGCACCATTGCATAGCCCTGAGGAAGGTCGCTCTCTGCAGACCGAAACGTTGGCTGAAGTGCCCGTATTTTCTACAATACATACTGCCTTTAAATATACCCCTGTTGTGCTGTCTCCTTATTACTGGACTTCAATCTGGTAATATCTTTTCTATATACATATATACATATACACACACACACACACACATACACAGCAGAACACGGGGCACAAATATATCCCAGAGCATATAAAATAGAAAAAACAAAGGAACAAAAATAGTGCAATATTGTAAACGATAACAAAAAAATCTGGAATGTGTGATATTTCATTCTCATGCGCCAAATGGTAATCAGGCGTTGAGGTCATTATGAGTAACCAACTCTTGTAGTGATGTCATAATTGTATCCAAACACCCATCACAGCATAATAGGTCAACACCAGTTGAGAGGAGGGGGGAGGGGAATCCCACATAGATGAAGACAAGCAATAATAGTGAAGTACTGTATGCTTTATCAAATTAATATCACAAAGTAAAGCACTTACATAAGCAGCTATTGGAAGAGCATTCAGACCACCCTGGTTCATAAAGGACAACAAGCAGCAGCGCTCCTCCTCCTCCTCTGTCTTTCCTGCTCCACGGCCGTCAGAACAGGGGATGTTAACAAAAACGTGGGAAGATGCCAAAATCCAGATACAGCTCTCCAATACCGGATGACCTGCCAATGGTACAGATGTGGAGGTGCGGAGTGTGTAATTATACATTTTTTTAATTATCACTAATCACTATAAGGTATATACACACTTTATTATATCACTGTGCTATTTGCGCTTGCACTGTTTGTATGTGTGTATGTGTGTATGTGTGTATGTGTGTATGTGTGTATATATATATATATATATATATATATATATGTAGCCGGGCCCCCCCCCCTTTTCCACCATTTGTTGTTGTGGGGTGGGAGATGCTGCACCTAGGGAACGCTCCGTTAACGGAGGTTCCGCGAAGAGGGAGCCGCCATGTTTAGGTTGGCGCCGGCGCAGAAATGGCCTGGCAGAAGGTTGCGCGTGCGCAGACAAGGGGAGCAAAGCCCGCGAAGGAGGAGAGCTCGGATAGGAGGGGAGTGAGGGAACTACGATCCAAGCAGCCCCGCGGGCCCCTGTGACGCGCGGGCCAATCAGGTACGAGGAAGGGAGGAAAAGGAAGTGATGGGGCGCACGTTGGTTCAGAGCGAGCTGTAGGAGGAAGGAGAAGGAGCTCCGGTGTAGGGAGGCAGTCAGCCCCTACCTAGGCCGCATGACCCAGGCCCGTTAGGCCTTGAGTCCCAGTAGTGTGAAGCTGAGCTAGGGACTGCCATAGACAGGTTCCGGATTCCCTTACTGTTACACGATCACTACCGCTGACAGTTCTAAGTCAGCGGGAGGTCTGGGATCAGGCCCCGCTACCAAGTCGCAGCGTGTCTGGGTGGGATCGCCCCGGACACCTATGGGTGATGTCATCTACGCCCACACTGACCCTTTGTGAAGATAGTTGCAGAACTGGGTACTGGAGTCTCGGCAGGTAAACTTCAAGTGCACCAACGGTACCATCATTCACTCAGGACACGGTGGCTGCGCAGTCACATGCATATACATTCACTGTCTCACATGAGGGTGGGGGACTTATTCCAAGAGGGAACTGGACACGGGGTGGGATCACCCGGTGAAGGGAAGGGGAGAGTGAGCGTTCGGCAGGACGCTGAGAATAGTGTCTCCTCTAGGGAGGGACACCTGTTGATAAAGCTTATGGTTGCTACAAGTAAAGTATATTGGTTAAGGTATATTGCTGTGTGTGTGTATTAATGTACATAAGTTCCTGCGAAGACCCACTTCCCCTCGGGCGGACGCTGTCGCAGGTGGAGGCACTGCACCAAGTTATAAGTATTGTGCGTACCCCAGGCTCTCCGTGGCAGAGGCTCAGGCCCTGTGAGCCTACATGTTATACAGCATATGGTAGTGGTCTGTGTTCGCTAGGAACCAGGGCTACATATATTTATATTCAAGCATGGACGGACACCAGGAACTGACTGCCCACCGAGAGGATGCCCAGGACCCTCCATCCGGTCGCAGCATTCAGGACTCATCGCTCGATGTAGCGATCAGCATTTTTACCAGTGTGGTAACATGTCCATAACATGTCACACTTGTTGGTATTTTCTCTGATGTACGTGCATAACTTACCTGCTGCATATTAGCACATTATATTTGTTTTACTTCCCCATAACAGTTGTGCACTGTTCATCTTTATTTCTTTTATTAGGCTTATATATGTATTTTATTGTGTGCAGTAGAAAATTAGTTGTATAGGAAATTATCATGAAATTTGTTCACTGGTAGGCATGTTTATTTTTAGTTTTAATTGAGTGATTATGCACCTCTAGCAAATTTCCATTTTCTAGATACCATTGCATTCTAACCTATTAAATTATACGTTCATGAAACATGCGTTTTTCATTGAACTCTCTCATTGGAAATGTTGCTGAATTATGAAAAATGATTTGACGAATGAAGTAAGTTCCATTTTTCATTGAACTTGAATTACATTCACTTTGTACATCAGCTAAAACATAATCAAAAGAATATCTGGGGTAAGGCAGAGAGCTAATCATAGCTTCCTAGGGAAAAGGTGATTGAACAATTATACATAAATGGAGGCTTCAAATTGTTCTTTCTTATCATTTATAATCTGGAGATAGAATTGTTCTCTCTCTCAAAACTGTGTCTTCTTGTAAATCATTACAGTTCAGACACAAAAAATAGTCTAGTGCCGGTAATAATGAGGTGGTCTATGTACAGTATGTGCAGGAAATGGGGGAGATTTCTTTTTACATAAAATTGATTATTTTAGGGAAAAAAGTCTCTCATTTCTGATATTATACAGAAGCTTCAATAGTGCTGAAAATTTAGTCAGAAACATTTTGCCACCATAATTATTAGGATCAATTATGAATAATGTAAAAGGATTTATAGGACACTTATTTTTGGGAGAAGGCTGACCTCTGAACTGAAATAGGTAAAGAAAAAAAAATTCCAAGGATATACATGTACAGCCCTGAGGAAGAGGCTATTCAGTAGATATGGGCGAATCTGCCCAAATCTGTTTCCCGGATTTTCGCTGATGTTATCATAAAAATCCGTTTCGCGATTTAAAATCTGGAAATGGATTTTGGCAGTTTTAATCTGCGCAAATTCATCAAAATCCGCCATTGGATGTAACCCATGGACGGTTTTGTAGAATCCATTCCCGGATTCAGCAAACAGTGGAATTTTAAGAATCTGCCAACGAATTGCTGAACCCGCGGATTAGATGCTACAAGAACATTATGGCATTGGAAGAAGAATAGAGAAGAGTTACCAAATGAATACAGTGGGTGGATAATCTGATTTGTGAGGAGAGACTAGCTAATTTAGATCTGTTTACATTAGAAAAGAGGTGTCTAAGAGGGGATATGATAACTATATACAAATATATTCGGGGACAATACAAGGAGCTTTAAAAAGAACTATTCATCCCAAGGGCAGTACAAAGGATTCTGGGGCATCCCTTAAGGTTGTAGGAAAGGAGATTTCACCAGCAACAAAGGAAAGGGTACTTCACAGTAAGGGCAGTTAAAATGTGGAATTCATTACCTATGGAGACTGTGATGACAGATATAATAGATAACTTCAAAAAAGGTTGGATATCTTTTTGGAAAGGTAGAGAGGTATATACCTAATAAGTAAACATCGGAAGGCTGTTGATCCAGGGAGACATCTGATTACCGTTATCTGGAGTCAGGAAGGAATTGAATTTTCCCCTTATGATACAGCATTAGATGATGTGTCACTTGGGTTTTGTGTTTCCCTTCCTCTGGGTCAAAATAGTGTTAATACAAATATAGGGTAACGTATATGTCGCCTAAATGTAGAAATTTAGCATTGCTTGAACTTGATGGAGATATGTGTTTTTTCAACCTCATCTACTATGTAAAAAGTAGATAAGCCAAATCTTACCACAAGTTTGTGTGATTATAGAATGCTTTTGTTATGGTTGCAGCTATAATTACCATGCCAAAAACATTTCCTTTATTTTCGAATGCATGTGTTTATTTTTTTGTAACCTGATATGATTGTAGCTCACACTGTTCACTGTAATCACAGTGTAACATGTTTTCAATTCCATGTGATCTACTGTAGCATTGAGGTGCAGCAGTTTTGGTTCCATTGCATACAGTACTGTACATGCACAATAAAAACAATTAATGGCACAATAAAAACAATCTATGGTTAAATTATCTAAATGTTTATTATTCCATAATATGAGCACTTATTCTACAATTAAAGTGATGAAAGTGGGTATATATAAGGCATTACAACATCTTCTATGTATATTAAGTTGTTCTGTAGGGAAATTATTGCCAATGTGTCTTGTATCTCTACAATATGAGTCTTCTAGGAGTTGATATGTAGCCTTTGAAAATGTACAGTACATACTGTTATTACAGTAGAGAGGTGGGATAAAATCCCAAAATCAGCGCTTCAGCGGATGATCAGCCGCCCGTCAGCCAGGCATGAACCCAGGCTGGGAAGGCAAACGCAACGGGGCTTGTCAGAGGTGAGGAGCGGCGCATTCCAGGTATCTGCCAGGTACATACTGGGTATTTGCTCGAATAAAGTGTGTCGGTGCAGTAGGTGAAGAAGAGGTTGCAGATTGCATAGATAGGGAAGAACAACTGTCATTTCTTACTGGTACCAAACACACTTCATTCAAGAATAAGTCAATTTTTTGCCCCAATTTCACTAAAGGTCCTCATCTTGAGACATTCGAAAAACTGGTCGAGAGGGACTTACAGACATTGGCCAAAGGTTATTCATTTACCACCCCTTCCTTTAACAATATGACTAAAGAGGAACATTTACACCTATCCACACTGAAAAATAGATCCAATATAGTCATAAAGAGTGCAGATAAAGGGGGTGCGGTGGTTATCATGCACTCAGAGGCATACCATTTGGAAGCCTCAAGACAACTCAGTGACACCAAAGCGTACTGTAAATTGGACAAGGATCCCACACAAGCTTTCCTAGTGGAAATTCGTGATCTGTTGGACCTGGGCAGGGAAATAGGAGTTTTAACTAAACAAGAAGCTGAGTACTTATACAACCACTTTCCCAACGTGCCTATTTTTCACCATCTCCCAAAGATCCATAAATCTATGATTAGCCCTCCTGGCAGACCCATCATCTCTAGTATTGGATCTTTGGGAGATGGTTTATCTAGGTACGTTGATTATTTCCTGCAGACATTGGTGAAAGAGCTTCCCTCACATTTGAGGGACTCCTCAGATTTGCTTCTAGATATCCAAAACATTAAATGGCATAATACGTATATGTGGGTCACATTGGATGTGACCTCACTATATACCATAATTGATCACACTTTGGGCACCAAGGCTATAAGTCACTTTCTTAATCACTCAAATTTAAATGTAGCACAGAGCACTTTTTTATTAGATTCAGTAATGTTTTTGTTACAGCATAATTATTTTATGTTTGACAAACAATATTATTTACAGTCACAGGGCACAGCAATGGGCACGTCATTTGCACCCTCTTACGCAAACCTCTTTATGGGATTCTGGGAAAACACACACATTTTTGGTGATAATAATTCTTTTAGACACAATATTGTTTTTTATCGTAGGTTTATAGATGATTTAATATTTATTTGGAATGGTGACACGGACACTTTACACTCATTTTTTGAATATCTGGAGGCAAATACTTACAATCTGAAATTTTCTCATGTTTATCATGATACAAAAATTGACTATCTTGATTTGCATTTATATATAGATGTTGACCAAATCATACAGACCAATGTCTACAGGAAAGTCAACTCGCGAAATTCCCTGCTCAGGTCCAACAGCGCCCATCCTAGACCCCTTATCTGGGGTATTCCAAAGGGACAATACCTCAGATTGAGGAGGATCTGTTCAACGGAACAATCCTTCCTCACTCAGGCTGAAGAACTCAAACAAAGGTTCTTGAATCGAGGTTATGGAGAGAAAGATCTGGAAATTGCATTTGAGAACGCACTAAAAATGGATAGAGATGAGCTCCTAAACAAAACCAGAAAAAATAACAAGAGAAAAAAAGGAGAAATTTTTGTTCAGAAAGATGCAACAATCCAGCTACCACTCTTCATAACGACGTATTCAAAACAGGCAGAACAAATTAGGTTTATCCTACAAAAACATTGGTCCATCTTAAAACTGGATAGGGATCTAGAGTGCTTTGCTAAATCGAATCCAAAAATAGTCTTCAAAAAGGCTAAAACCATTGGGAATCATGTGTCCCCTAGTCTTTTTCATTCCACTAAAACTAACACTAACAAACTACCAAAGGGATTTTTCAAATGTGGAAACTGTAATATATGCAAATACGCTAAAGAACACAAATCCATCAGGAATGTTTATACCAATCAAATTTATCGCATTGAGACATTTTTAACATGTAACTCTAACTTTGTAGTATATCTACTCAGGTGTCCCTGTGGGAGTGGTTATGTAGGTCGTACCATTAGACCTCTTAAAATTCGAATCAATGAGCACATTAGGAGCAATAAAAAACGTGACGATAGATTTCCTGTCGCCCGACATTTCAATCAATGCCGCTTAGGAACATTAGCAACATTCTCGTTTAGTGCCCTGGAGTATATCCAGGCCCATGTCAGGGGAGGTGATAGAGAAGCTTTGTTAAATCGCAGGGAGATGTTCTGGATTTATGCCCTTGGGACATTAGCACCCAGGGGCATGAACCAGGACTGGGAACTCAAGCATTTTTTATGTTAATCATATTATGTATTACAGTTATGTATGATTATGTACTTTACAAATATGTTTATTTTATGCTTGAGGCTCTCCTTACACTATATCCTTTGTGTCCTTTCCCCCCCCCCTTCCCTTCCCCTTCCCTCTCCACCATTTCATCAATTATCCTCATATAATAGTTTTCTGCTATTTAAGATCTATCAAATGCAACTTATTATTCTGTACAAATGCTTGATATTAGTAAATGAATTGTCTCTGAATAATGTTAATTGTCATATATATAGACTACTACCCTGAATCTATTAATTATATTGTTATTTACCACATATGACATAAGGGATAACCCTATATAATACAAATATAGATGATTGAAGGGTTAACCCCATATAATGCATTAAGATCACACTTTATTCATGAAGTAAATCATAATTCATGTCCTGTTCACATCCATATAACGAATCAATTGCGCATACAATTAGAATATATATGTTATATGTCTTTGTTTTGTACATTGTAATTTTATATATTTTTTCTCCCCTTGTTTTTTCTGTTACTCTCGCAGCCGAACGGGAGACCCTAGTTCCTCCCCTTCTCTCAGACGCACCTTCCGAAATCAGCTGTCTGATTGGAAGTTGGTCTCAACCAATAGCAGTGTATGGTAGCGTTCGCGCCAAAACCGCGCGGCATCACTGGGTAATGGAGGCGGGGAATCCCCTTCATAACTGCGGGAGTATGAGACGCGATTATACTCTTTGATAAAGGGCTGCATAGCCTGAAATGCGTCAGAGTGTGTTTTGTCTCCCCCCTGTTTATTCCATGCTTTAATAAATAATTATTTTTAACCTTCCAACTGCTGGTGCTGGCCCCATTCCTTGGCTGTGCTCCGCTGCTAATCTTTGGATTTCAAGCATACTGTTATTACTTTTGAATCTGTGTTCCATCTCTGAGTAGGAGCCACAGAGAAGGCTTCAGTAAGGAGACGGAATGTGTATCTAGAAGAGTTGACAAAGAGTTTTTGTAAAGCTACAGAATATCTTAGACACCCAGAAAGACTAGGGTGCATGTCGGTTACTTCTACAACATACTCTCCCTCCCTAGTTAAATTGAATGGGAAAGTGGAGTTCCTGCTCTTAATATTCTATTTACAGTAAGTTGTACCGGGCTAATGGAAATGTTATTTTTGACAGTGCGATATAGGTAATCATTTCTGTTAAACAGAACATGTAAAGGTTATCTTTTTTCATGTTGATCATTATATTTATAGAATTGCTAAGAATAATTTTTCTGAAAAACAGAAGGAAGGAGCTGCAGTTTAAACAAATACTATAGTACAGGGGTGCGCAAAGTTATTTTGCTGTGCCCCCCTACCTTGCTCCCTCAGTTCTTGCGCCCTCCTTTACCTCGTGCGGTGTCAAATGACGCCACAGGGTCATGTGATGTCAAATCACGTGACCCGCGGCGTAATTTGACGCCACATTAGTGTGGCAACCGTGACGTCGCATGACCCCACAGCGTCATTTGATGCCACGTTGCCATGGTCACGCATCCCGAAGCCGGCTGAACCTCGGTAAGTAGAGGTTGCAAAGGCCTCGTGCGGTCCCCCGGCATTTAATTTAAATTGCCACGGGGAAGAGCGCGGGACCACTGCAGCCACCCAGTCGTCTCCCCCAAAAAATGCGCCCCCCCAGTTTGCATACCGCTGATACATTGCACTAAAAGCTATTAGTTCTACCTGGCATTATTAAATGACAATTAAGCATGATACTGTATGTCTTACTGGAATCTGTTTAATTGTGTCTTTTCCATATTTTTTCTAGAGCCTATGTTTGTTCACGCCTACAGGAACAAAGGAACAGCTCACTCCTGCTGGGCCAGTAGAATATGGCACCACGATATCTGCACATGTAGCCAAATCCAGAAACACTGTTTTAGTAGAAGATATTCTGGGGGTAAATTGCATTGTTTTTAGAAATAAATCTGTTTATCTATTTTATTGATGAAAGTATTTAATGGTGGAGTAGCGTAATTTATTATTATATAATATCCTTTCTTTGTTTTTTATTAACCTGATTCCCAAGAACATGGCTTCATAGTTTCATAATATGAAACTTTGTTCTTGTGAATCAGGTTAATAAAAAAAGCAAAAAAAGGATATTATATAATGCATATAACATGCAAGTGTTTTCACATTTTTGGAGATAGAGGGATATGTTGGCTTCTACGAGTGAAGTTGACCTATACTCCTTGTGGAGAGATGAATCATAGCTGGGAGTACAGTATATTGGAGAGATGAAAAATATGCATATAAATAATTAGAATTATTTTTATAGATTTTTTTTTTATTCGCATATTTCCATGGTATCTAAGATATGTTCCCAGGTATCATTCATGTCACCATGTGAAGTGTAGGTTTATCTGTATGGAGCTATAGAAGCAAGTGAATCTACTCCTAAACTGGTCTCTCTCTCCCTTTCCCTGTCCCTCTCTCACAAAAGCCCAAATCTGCATAGGTCAGGGAGGTCAGATTTCTGAATTCAAATTCAATGTAAGTACAGTAGAGACATTTTTATGCAGAGATGATTTATAATGAATGTTGAAAATGCCACATTTTTATTGTGTCAAATCGCATTCTGGTTTGGGGAGATTTTGCATTGAAAATATTGGCATTTAAGGATTAGGACATTTTATCAAAATGCTCTTAAAACAAAACCAGTGCATCAAACAACAAAGAAATAATTCCTTCACACCTTTTACATATCTGCTGCTACTTTTACACAAATGTCAAACAAGAAATTTAAATTGAAAATATAAAAAAAGCAAGGGAAAACAATGCCACGTGCCACATTTTTTTCACATACAAACATTGCATTTATTTTCTGAAAACATCTGCACATATGAATGTGGTTTATGATTTTCCCAGGGTTGCCTCCTTCGACTGAAGGCCAACTCTGAGATTTTATTTTAAATAAACACTTACTTCTGGCGTCCACCCGGCATCTTCGCATTGCCATGACAACGGGACGCTACGTGATGGCACAACGTCACACGGCACCAAGTTGCCATGACAACGTGGTGCCGCATGACATTACATAGCGCCTCATTGTCATGGTAACGGGCGTCACGTGATGCTTTTACATCACAGTGGCGTTCCCGTTGGCATGGCAATGGGGCGCCATTTGCCACCATGCAGCCATATTGTCAATATTTGCTGGGGGAATGATGCCAGGAGTAGATGCCAGGAGACATTGCCGCCGCTGCACACCACCCGCCCAAGGTTGCTACCACCCGGAGGTTTACTAGGTAAACCCATATCCCGGAGATACGTGGCCAAAACCCGTAGTCTCTGGTTGAAACCTGGAGTGGTGACAACCCTGGATTGAGTTAGCAAGAAAACTGAAATGGAATGTGCCACCAAGTTTAAATATACCAAACATGCAGTGTAGTTATTAGTAACTGTATTACATGAAACTGTTCCTTTGTGAAGAATCCAGAGCAGTGAATTTACTGTACAAAAAAATCAGCTTATACCCCACGGTAGTGGCCAAGCAAATGTTGAAAATGTTGCGATATATTTGTTTAACCGTGATTTCAGTGAGAGGATTTTTATGTACCAATAAAAACTATATATCATACTGTAACAGGGGACATATCCCTGTTCACAAATGTGCATCTAATCGCAGTGTGGTGGTTAACTTCTGGTAGGCAATTAACTAACACTACCTGGCTGATTACCGGTCTTAGAAAAAGCCTGCCTCTGAGACAGGAAGGGAGATTCTTCCGGAGCTCACACGTGAGTTGAGCTGACCTAGGAAGCAGAAAGAGCAGAGATATCCTTAGTCTCACACGTGGGGCTGACCAAGGAAACATTGCACATGAACAGATGTCTTGAGCTGTAAGCTGACAAAAAGACAAAGGGGGACAAGACTTCTAAACCTGACTGCTGATATTGCCCGAAGACAAGGCAGCAACCCAGGAAAGAGAGAAGCCTTCCCCACTACAGCTACCAAAGAGACAGATAAGACTTTATTTTGGAACTGTTATGTATCTTTATATATGTTTATATTTGGGGGCTGGTGAATAGCTTAGCTAACCAACCCAGTCAGAGAGGGCTGAGCTACATGTGTAAATAGTCTCCAAAGCGGAGATAGGTTTTTGTTTGGCTTATTTGCATATGTTTTGCTGTGTAAAAGGGACAGGCGCAATAAAGCCTTATTTTAATTTCACCTTAAAACAGTCTCCATTACGTACCTCTGAACACGTCTCTTACACATACTATATAGCTTTCCGTCGGTACCCTTTTTGGTGGATTGCATATTATATGACCAAGATATGATGTCGTAAATATGAAAAACATTTAAACAATCCGCTTTTTTTTTGTGTTATTGTCCCAGATCTCTAAAACAATGCAGTCCTTTCTTTAAAATCAGTGCTAAGTGTTCTTGCTCTGTGTCCCCTAAGTACACGAATATCAGTTATGTACAGGTATACATACTTTTGTGGCCAATACAGTCACCAAATTAGCAATAATATTTATACCTGAATTTTTCAAGGTTGAATGTGAAATGTGCATGTGATCACTGACCAGGCAAAACTAGCCTCTAGCATAAAAATCACCAATCCCCACGGACTCTTATCCCAAAAAGGGAAAAGGTGGAAAACCAATATAGTGAAGAAATAATGAAAAACGAATATATACCCTCACAAAGTTGATCTCACAATGTTGTAATCACCTCACCAAGTTGAAATTCATCATGTGAGATCTTTGTAGGTAAATCTTCCTTTGTTGAAGGAAGCCTTTGTTGAAGCTGCAGGGCTACCGTATGTAGAGCTTCGGAACATGAGTGTGACGGTGCTCATCTGAAATAAGGAGGCGACCCGCAGGGCTGAGGTAGGAATACAAATAAACCGAGTCCTGTAAGAGTATCCATAGTCGGTATGGAAGCAGAGGTCAGGGCTGGCGGCAGAGGTGGAAAGTCGAGGAGGCAAGCGGAGGTCAGGGCTGGCAGAAGGCAGCGAGGTCGGGGTTATGGTCCGGGTCAGCAACAGGAATTCAAAACAAGCAAGAGGATAAGGCGTAACTGCAAAGACCGACTGGAGCACACTCTAGTGGGTTATAGTTTGTCCTTTCTCAGTGGTAGGAAACAGACTATCTAAATGACTGGTCTGCATACAAAAGGGTTCCCCTTTTGATAACTTCTCGTTTTTTTTTTGTTTTGTCTTATCCTGCCTAGCAGAGTAGGAAGTATCTGGATAATCATGTAGCTGCGCGTATTATGTCACCCCAGCAACAGTGGTAAATTCTTAATGGGAGAACTCACATTGGGCTAGTGGCATCCCTGGATCTAGTCTGGTACAGTAGGATAGTGATCCAGCAGCTGAGATATTTGGGACTGTGTGGTTGCTGAATATTGTTAGTATTTATCAATTTCCAGAGACACTTTTTTTTATATATTTAGTGCAGAGCTCTGTATTCATTTAATTATGCCTCAATTTCTAGGCATAGCTTTCCAAGCGCCCATTTAGCGTTCCATTGCTATGTGTGCCAATGGTCACATATAACGATACATGACCTCAGATCCTTACAGCTTGAGCAGCAGTTTGCCCAAGTCTATCAATGGTCACATATAAAATATACTGTATGACTTTGGATCCCTAAAGCCTGAGCAGCAGTTCTCTTAAGTCTGCCAATGGTAGGGTGACCAGATTTTCAAAATGAAAACCAGGAAACATTTTAAAAAATTACATCACGTGACGCCCCCCCCCCCCCCGTTTCCATGACGAGACACTCTGACGTCAGGTGGTGACATTTTGCCATGAGAATGTGGCATCATGTGATGCCCCTACAGTGTGTTTGTGTATAGAGGTGGGTAATGCAGTGTGTGTTTGTGTGTATAGTGGTGGGGCTTTTGCTTGGGCACTTCAACTCTTACAGCCAGGGCAGTATTGGAGAGGAATGCACAGTTTGGAGGGGATTACTACTGTACTTCAAAATATATTTTTTTCCGATTCTTAACATAACACAAAAAAATGTAATACCAATAACTAACAACCACAGACAATGAAAATGCAATCCGTCAAATTAAAAGTGAGAAAAAACACAAGATATGAGACTAAGAAATATCCCATACAGTTGAGAGGGTCTACATATCAAGCACTGTCTAAGGCCCTTGTTCAAGCATCTTTGCGGTACTTACAAGATAAATCAGTGTCTGCAATCCACGACTGTATCCGCCTCTCCAAGGGTCTGTAAGCAATCCAGCGTTCCTGGTGTGTGCCTGAAGAGGTCAGGGACTCCCTCCTCTCAAACGGAAAAGAAGAGCAAAAAATAGTTAGGACATACCCATTATGGAGAGAGGGGAGAGAGAGGGGGGAAAGAGAGAGAAATCGGAGACAACTCCAGCAGATATTTTGAAGGCATTTTTTAACTTATCTTTTTTTCATGAGGAACTGAGGCGTTATGGACTCCGGCACTTTTCTTTACATCAGGAGGGCGTGCCCCAAGGCTGGCATCCTATGGGAAAAACGTAAAGACTTTTATCATATGTTCATGCATAGATGCGACAAGCTATAACCCAATATGTAATCTCATTCCTGATAAGTTATTTATTATTTGAGTTTACCTGTTAATGCTTTAAGTCCTAACCATGTTTATTGTATTAAATGTACCCGAGTGTGAAGACATGGTGATCCCCCTTCCCCACCCAATTTAACTTTGTGTAGCTCTTAAGCCCCCCAACTCCCACAAAAAAGATGAAACTCAATTCAATAAATCTATATACAGTATATATATTTCTAAAATATCTGAAAGCACTTAAAAAAATAGATTATAATGGTAATTCTCTAATAGCGTCCTCATAACACAAATAAATGTGTAGCAAAATTACGGTTTGGTTTATATTAATACATCGTGTAATTAAATGATAGAATCTTACCTCGATTGTTGGCGACCGGAGTGCTTGTCTGAGGAATGAATCTTCTGCAGCACACTCCTGTTTTTCAGCAGTTGGTTATGGATTTCAGTGCAGCTTTGATCGAGGTTGACTCTAGTGATGAGCAAGGCTTTCAGTGTTGCCAGTTCCATTCTATTTCTCTCATCTGTCCAGGTGTTGTTCATGATGGAAAATATCCTTTCCACTAGGGCATTAGTTCCGGGCAGACACATTACAAACTGAATGATTAGGGCAATTTTTGGAATGTTATGCATTTGCTTCTGAAATGGGTGAAAATCTCTACCCACCGTTTGTCTGGTGGCATTTTTCCTCATTCCACTATGCTATCATTTCTCTTGTGTATTTTATGACGCAGCTCGTTTTATCAAACAACTCTGTTTCACTGATCTCAAATTTTGACAACCATGACATTACAAATTGTAAGTAATTTTCAACATCTTCCCAAGCAAGGACGTTGTTTAGTAGTCACCATGTAAAAATTTGCAGATCAATTAAGTTCTCCCCCTATTCATCCAGGTAATCAGTGTTGATGTCATAGAATGTCCAAGTAGTTTGATGGAATTGGCTTTCTTGTGCTGTACCTTCATCCTGCGGTGTGCGAAGAAGACTCTTCACCTTTAGACCCATGAAGCACGCCTCTCTTCTTTCTATCAGTTTTTCTTTAAGGTTAAATATTTTTACAGCAACGTCAATTGCACTTGAATTTTGTTTTTCCATGGATTTAATTGTGTCATTGAAGAGGGATAACTGTTTGTGCAAAAACCAGAGCCAGGCTTCACCGACGGGGTTCTTAAAAATTGCCACTATTGTTGTTGGGCCATTTCCTTGTGATGAAAAATAGGATTTCAGTGCTGGGAACAGCTTCAGCACTCTGTCATCTGCTGGCATCAGTGACAGTCATCGAGTGTTGCTAGTACCCAGAAGCTGCTGATATTTCAAATCTACAAATTTGCAGAGTTCTTTCAATTCTTGTGTGCGAAAAGTATAAATATGGAAATATTTGTAAATCTTTACAACAAAACACTCAATGTCAATGGGCAGGCAATCAGCAGCCGTTTGTACTGCGTTGTGAACTATGTCTGCTGCGCAGCCCACACCAATCACGTTGTTGCCAGACACAGCTTCATTAAGCTTGAAGAAGACATTGTTTTTTCCTGCCCTCTTCTTCCCTCTGAAGTTTGTATTTGTGTTGACAGCACAAAATCTGACCACTTTTTCACGCAGATGGTATTTTTCCAGTGCTTGGTTAATTTCTTAAGATAGTATAGCTGAAGTTTCACCGGGTACAGATGTAAATTCTAAAATGTTCACTTTCACTCCCTCGCCGTACCGATGCAGCGGCTATTATTCGAACACTTCACGTTTCATGTACATCGGAATCCCGATTTGAAACCGCGGGATGAATTCGAGCCTTCCCGCACTAAGATGCGAGCGCGGCGAGTGCAGAAAAACGAATTTGAGTTTTCTGGCTTTTAAAAACATGAAAATGACACAGTAGCACATTACAATTCATCCATTTTATTGCAAACGAAGAAACAGAATCCATGAAATTCAAACAAAACATCCGCGATAAGCGTGGGTGCCTGGGGCGATTGGCCGCGTTCATGCTGCGTGGGGAACAGCAGAGAACTCAAAATCGGCGCTGTGATGTGTTCGAATAACGGCCGCTGCATCAGTACTTGAAGTAGCGAATGACAATATGTATCAACTTCACCCCTTTTCTGTTGGAATCATCGATCGCTACAGATACAAAATCGATGTTGCTGATGTCAACCAAGGCTTAAGTCTTTGTTCAAGCAGCTGTGGTTGTGTTTAACAACATGGTACGCAAAGTACCGTCAGCAGCGGCCTGATTCAATTCAACTGGTCCCGAAGCTGCATTACCAAAGAAATTTGCAACACTGCCACTGGTTCCCGCTGCGGATTCGATCCATAACTTGTGTTTTTTGTTTGACAATGATCATTGATATCGGATTTTCCACCATAACTAATTGAAAATGTCGATTTGCAGTGTTTGCAAAATACATCACTGTCACTCTTTCCCCCTACTTTACTCAAAAATGGAAGGGCTCTCTGTAGCTTGTCGTTGAAGGAGCATTTTCATTTAGGCATCTTGCTTTTTACGTTAAGGGAACCACATAAATATATATGTTTTTTAATGTAACAGGTTTTTTTATATGAGATGTTATTTTCAAAAAGATACTCCTTTACATTGGATATCAATACATTTGCACCCTAAATTGGAGTTCTAGCTCAGGGATTATTGTGTGTGTGTGTGTGTGTGTGTGTGTGTGTGTGTGTGTGGTTGTGTGTGTGTGTGTGTTGTTGTGTTGTGTGTGTGTGTGTGTGTGTTGTGTGTGGTGTGTGTGTGTGTGGTATTTTGTACAAACGGTTGAAAAAAGGAATGGAAACTCAATTATATATATATTTTATATATCTATATTATATTTTTATATATATTTATATATCTATATATATTATATATATATATATGCCTATAGGGACCCTGGTTTTGAAGGACAAATGCCTTTCATTTCCCAGAATCCCTTGCTGCAGTGGAAGTGCTGGGTGATAATGGGGAAAGGCGGGGTTGCAGACCTGCCTAAGACATGCAGATGAGCATACAGTTGTATTTACATTTGCATATTTGCTTTGCTGTGGAGGGTTTTTGTCACTTTTTTTACTCACCATAACTTAACTCAGTATTATGGTTGGCCCATCCTTTAGCTTCTTTGCATACCCAGTTAATCAACCCCACACTGATGAGACCCATTAAGGTCGAAACAGCTGTCTGTGGGTGGTTTTCTGGGTATGCACCTTAACCCTGGCTGTGCTCAAAGCTGTGAACCATGCAGCAAGCTTAAGCTATAGGGAACCATGTTAAAAAATGGTTTTGGACGCAAAAAGTGGCACTGTGTGCTCATTTGCATGTCTTTTCCCAGAATCCCTTGCTGCATGGAAGTGCTGTGTGGGTGATAATGGGGAAAGGCGGGGTTGCAGACCTGCCTAAGACATGCAGATGAGCATACAGTTGTATTTACATTTATATATATATAAACCAACACAAAATTAAGTAGCGCTCAGGTGGATAATAGTGACAATATATATAGAATAATGATAATAAATTATATGAATCAATAAAAATCCTAATAAAAATCAACACACTTTTAACTACATATAACTTCAAACCATAAAGTGATAGTGAAAAAAACAAAGTCCAAAATAAATGTTCCACTTGAAAAATCCAGAGAGATAAAGGTCCCAATTGATGATCCAGGGAGCGTCTTTGCAGATTCAGATAAAAGTGGTATAGCCAACTACTACGCATCTAAGAACAAAAAACAAACAGAAGCGCAAGCTCCATAGCATGTAACTGTTTAAACAAAAGAGTACATTTATTAAAAAACTGCAGCCCAAATGAAATGCACTTACATGATTAAAAAAAGCAACCATACGTAGGAGAGAAATCTCTGTGTGTAGTCATCTGCGGGGGTGAGAGGGTCCCAGGTAGGCAAGGTATATCTGCACAGCTTGTAGCCACCACCAACTCCTGTCACAAGTTGGCGCCAGGAGACTGAATCAATCAGTGCCTCCACGTCCTCTGCTCTTGTATAGAATAGTTGCCAGCACTTGAAAATGCAGCTAGTAAGATCGCAGGGACGCCCAGGACTCGGTGTAGACACACCCACAGCGCGATGACGTCACCAACCCTACACGTTACGTCACACAAATGCAACTTCGTCAGGGGATGTCTCATTGGTCAGGGAAAGCCAATGAAATAGGCTGAGTGATGTAAAGCTATTCTTTAACCAAATTACTGATTCACCAAAAAAACGCATGCTTGATGTTTGCAACATCAAAAAAACACAAATACATTATAAAATTTACACAACAATTCATCAATATTTGTGTTGATCACATCATACACTAAGAATAACCCAACTAATTTATTAAATGAATTTAATCTCTACTAATACTAAACAGTACCAGAAAGATCGCCTACTGATTCCAATCTAACATTCATCGAATATGAAAAAATAAACCATATATAATTGGAACCTATATCTATAATCTAAGCTAACATATACTAAACCCTATCACATAGCTCAAATAAATATACCATTAGATATAACCATTTTATAGCTCCCTGTGTGTGATGGGAACAACACAACACCAATAATTTATACAATAAATGATAAAAAATTGTATTTTGCAATATAAATAAAAATATAAATAAAAATACAAATAAAGGAAAAAATATATAACATATATATCAAAAATAAAAAAATTGTAAATAATTGATATACTTATTATTAAATATTTAATAAATCAAGAATAATATGATAATAAAAAATGTAGCAGTGCTAAAAATTAATACAGATAACCTGGATTGACTGAGAACTAAACACCTATTTAATTATTGAGTGGAAATTGTACTACAAAGGAAACCCCTCCAGAGGCACAGAACCTTATCTAATCAACACATTGGAGTATTTACTGTATCAGACAGTGGGAGAATAATCTATATAGTAACCTGAGCAGTAAGGCAGAGAACAGCAAGACAAGAACACTAAACCAGTGTGCTTGTATCCAAGCACTCTTTTAGACCCTTGGGCGAGAGTGTACCGAGAGAATAAATCCAAAAAGATTCTCTCATACAGTACATAGTGTTTTAAGTCTATCCCCACCCAACTTGGTACTAGGGATACTCTCTATACCCATAATAGTAAGTCATTTTGCCCAAGTGCATTCTAGGGACCCATGGGGATGTACTATTATGGGTATAGAGAGTATCCCCAGTACCAGTACCAAGCTTTTGTGGAATGCAAGCACACTTTACCTGAGAAGCATAAGAAAGGATTAAGTGAGAGATGTATATCCTAGTGTAGCCTTGAGCTCCCGTGCCTCCTGGAGACCCCCCTCCCTTGTTGCAGCGCGGTCGTGGGTGCCGACGGACCCGACGGCTGCTTCCAAGGGTGGGGGCCGGAGCAGGGAGCAGCGCGTCTTCCCCTGCATGCGGCCGGTTGCCGGGGACGCGATCGGGCCGTTGCTAAGGCCGCGGTCGCGTCGCTAGGGTCCCAGCGGTTAGCGAAGAGGGCGCCGCCATTGAGGAGAGACTCGCGCATGCGCAGTGATCGCGCAGGCAAGGCCCCAGAGCTAGGGAGAAGTCGCGCGAGCGTGAGAGTAGGCAGGGAAAGGTTGTGGCAGCCCCAGATTGCTTGCGCAGGCGCAGGACAGTGGAGGGAAAGCCCGCGAAGCCCTAGCCTACCAGGGAAGGCTGTAGGTAGGGACTACGAGTCCCAGGAGCCTCTGCACGCACCACGTGATGCCAGGGAGCCAATAGGGCTAGAGGAGAACCAAGCAGCAGAAAGGATACATTTCCCGCGCTGGACCCACGCTTGTCAGTTGGAGCCAGGGAGCTGTGAGGGAAGGAAGGGTGCGGGGAGCGAGTGCAGCTCCTGCACCCAGATAGGTACCCACACCCCAGATAGGCCCCAACTCCCCACCAGATTAGTGGGTAATTGATCAGGGACGCCCAAGATAGGGACGCGGCTCTTAGTGTTAGTGTGCTGTCTTGTCAGGGTCACGGCTGTCAGTGCCGTGAGGTCTGACAGGCAGGCGCAGTGTTAGTGCAGTACGTTAGCTGCAGGTAGCGAGTAGGTTGTAGCGCGTTAGTGCAAGTGCTGCGAGTGCTAATAGTTAGTTAGAGTCAGGACCGGGAAGAGCTAGGGGGACGGGATAGGCCATTAACCCCTTAGGTCCCAGGTAGGTTCTCATTCCCCAGCTTGTGGTTCTACAGGGACAGGCCCTAGGTTAGGGACCGTGTCACGTAGTGCCAGTGATAGACAGGGACACAGCGGCTGCTGCGCTCCACAAGAGACGACTTGGGCTCAAGTCAGTACCCAGAGACAAGAGACTATTTCCAGGGTGGGATCGTCCCTGGCGGTCCTCGTGCAAGGAGTCCGGTTGGGGATCAGACGGAGTCATCCTACGACTGATCCTTTGTGAAGTGTTGCTGATCCGAGCACCGGAGTGCTCGGCAGGTACTATACGGTCATAAGTGCACCAACGGGTCCTTAGTGTAATAGTGACTGCGCAGCCACCCATTGCCTCTCTCTGCAAGAGTGCGGGACATTGGGTGGGATTCTTTGGACACTGGGTGGGATCACCTGGTGTTGGGGAAGCGTCCTGCACGACGCGGTAGTAAGTGTCCTCTTGAGAGAGGGACACCTGTCATGATATGTTGCATGGTATTGTGTTATATGCTGTTCCCAGTAAATGGTATTAGTTATTATATATATCACTGTGTGTGAGTATTGGTTATTTGTATGTGTCCTGCGAGGAACCACTCCCCCTATGGTGGGAGCCATCACAGGTGGAGGTGCTGTATCGAGAAAGTGGTTACCCAGGTTCCCCGTGGCGGAAGCTCAGCCCTCCTGTGAGCCAACAGGTAACGCACCACACCCATGGTAACACCGTATGTTCTCTGCACCCACAGTATAATCTATGATTGGGGGGGGAATACCCGTTACACTAGCTTACACCAGAACAATTATCCTTGCATATTGGTAAAATGTTTCAGCAGATAAAGTCTTCAATGTAAGGAATCCTGGATGCATGCAATCAGTCAATGCAACAGACCTTGGAGTTCGTAAAACACATAGGGGCTTATTCTAGTAGCTTCGATAACGAACTCATCAAGCTTGTTGAGCAGTTCCCGTACAATTTGGCAGATTTGCTATTCAGAAAGCTTCCATAACCTGCCAAACTCGTACGGGGAGTGCATTTTCTCGAGCGGTCTCGCTCCTGCTCAAACACGCTGAGCGGGAGCTGACAAAAAGTGAAATAGCACCATTTTTATAAGATCACGCAATTCTAGTAGCCCTGATAATCTTACCGAGGCTCTGAAATAGTGAATTTTTCACAGGCGAGATGGGATTTGAGAGCGGGACTTAAAATGTATTTTTTTCTTTTTCCTGCATCGAATTTATGCTGGGAGTCTCCGGAGCTAATATTCATTAATGCCAGGTCCGGAGACCCCCGGCTTCAATCCAATGCAATAAAAATATATTTGCAGGCAGCTTCATTACCTTAGCGGCTAACGACTAAGGTAATGAAAGGGTTAAACACAGTGCCCGGTTTATTGTGGGTAGTGGGGGTGGGTGAAGGTGGTGTTTAGGTATTGCGGGGGGGGAGGTTGCAGGAGGTGGTAAACCCCTCCATTACCTTAGCAGTTACCACCGCTAAGGTAATGAAGGGGTTAACCACTCCCACTTCCCACCTGGTAGGCATAAACACCCACAGTGGGCCAAATACCACCTTCACCCACCCCCGCTACCCACAATAAATGTGAAAACAAAATACAAACACAATACTAGCCAATGCACCCATTCATTGCCAGTGTGGTTGCCTATGCCCATCAATGGGAGCTAAGATAACCCCAATGGGTATGAATTGGCAAACTCTCTACCCCCAACAACCCCCTCTACCCCCCAACACATATAGTACAGTAATGGGCAAAATTACTATTATCGATTTCTGGATAATAGCTCATTTGCCCATTAAAAATAAAACATTATCCAGCCAACAAAAGTTCTACTTACCAATGCAAGGATGAAGGCCATTCTCATTACTGTCCTCCGCATCCATGCCCTCAGTGGGCAGCAACAGTACAATAAAAATACAAACTAATGGCCACTAACCCCTTAATAATCTTTGCAGTTAGTAACCAATATAGTATAAGGGGTTAACCCCCCTCCCTCGCTACCCACCCGGGCGGCCTAAACACCCTCCCCAGGCAACGACCCCCATCCTCTACCCATTTATTGGCAGAGTGGTACATCTGGCACTATGGCAGTCAATGGGCAACCTAAAAAAAAAAACTGCGCCAATAAGACACAACAATTAAAAAAAAAAACATTTAAACACAACAATTTAATAAAATAAGCACCTAAACAACACAAAAATGAAATAAAAACAAGTCCTACAAATACATAACGATGAACTAAAAACAAGAAACAAAAATACAAAACATAACAACTAATTAAAAACAAGCATTTGCCAAAAAATGCATTGGCTGTCACTGTATTTACAGTATATATAGCCCGAAATGGGCATAGATAAACACATTGGCAGTCAATGGGCAACCTAAATAAAAGACACAATAAATAAAATAACCAATCAGTAAAAAAAAAACACAATAACAAAAATCAAGAATCAAAAAAACCACAATCACAAGAATTAAGAATAAAAAAACACAATAACGAAAATCAAGGCTAAAAAAACACAATTAAAAAACCAAGCATCCAAAAAGTACAATTAAAAAAAGCATTAAAAAATACAATAAAAAAACAAGCATCAAAAAAACGCAATGCAAAAACATACAATCAATGTTTTTCTTACTTTTTACGTCTTCACCCTCTGGTTTCGAGTCCAGCAGCAACTGCAGGAACCTCTAGACCAGTTATTTCCAACCTTTTTTTGTTTGGAGGAACCCCTGAAGTATTTAGAAAAATCTCGGGGAACCCCTATCTGGCTGACACATAATAGGTTCGACAGGGGTCAGTCGCAAAATTTCACACCTCACGAGCCACCTCTATTTCCCACAATCTACCCATGTATTTCTCTCCCATCCATCTCACTAACTCTCCCCCCATCCCCGCCTTGCATGTACTTATCCCTTGTGTCTCACTCTTACTCCCTCTTTTTCTCACTCCCTCCCGCCCCCCTCCTTCTCTCACTTGCCCCTACCTTCCGTCAATTACCCCACTCTCAATCAATCCACCGTATAAAATACATACCAAAAAACCCCACCACCAGGGGGGATGGTGGGGGGGGGGGCTATGGTCCGTTTTCTGGTTGGGAATCACTGCTCTAGACACTCGCAATGATCCTCAACAGCAGGTACATTCTTCTTTATCTTCTTCTTTATCTTCACCTGTCCATTGTCATCCATAGGCAGATGTTGTCCCGTCGGCTTCTTAATGTCAAATGAGACGGGACAGGCTGTCATCACATGGTACTTCAACCAATCAGATTGTGAGATATACCATGAGGTACACACACAATACGATTGGTTGAAGTACCAAGTGATGGCAGCCATTTTTTTATAAGGATGTGCCATCATCCCTTTAAGATGATGTCACATCCTTTCAAAATGTAAGATGTCACATGGTACTACAACCAATTGGATTGGGAATGTACCATGTGATGCCTCACAAGGTATATCTCACAATCAAATTGGTTCCAGTACCTTGTGATGGAAGCCATTTTGTTTTAAGGATGTGACGACCTACCTTTAAGATATAACATTCTTAAAAACAAACAACAACAGAAAACTGTCACATGGTATAGCATCCAATCGGATTGGAGCTGTACCATCTGACACTCAAATGTGACATCACAAACCTTATAAAAGACCTGCCTCGTCTCATTTGATCTTAAGAAGCTGACGGGAAAACATCGACCTACGGATTACAATAGACAGATGAAGATAAGGAAGAAGAAGGACTTACCTGCGGTTGAGGATCATTGCGTTGAGTATCAAGAGGTTCCTGCTGTTGCTGATGGACTCAGAATGGGATGGTGAAGATGCCAAAAGTAAGAAAAACATTGATTGCATTTTTTTATTGTATTTTTTTGATGCTTGTTTTTTTTTTATTGTGTTTTTTTATCTTGATTCTTCTTGTTGTGTTTTTTTTATTTTTGATTCGTGTTATTGTGGTTTTTTGATTCTTGATTCTTCTTGTGTTTTTTTGGATTCTTATTATTGTGTGTTTTTTATTCTTGATTTTAGTTATTGTGTTTTTTTGATGATTTTAATTTTTTTTTAAATTTTTGAGTATTTTTAACGCTGTTTTTTTTAGGTTGTCCATTGACTGCCATAGAAGCAAATCATACCCATATTATATGGGCATGATGTACCACTTTACCCATTGATTGGCAGAGGGTAGGGGTAGTTGCCCTGGGGAGGGTGGTTAGGCCGCCCGGGTTGGTGGGGAGGGGGGTTAACCCCTTAATTACTATAGTGGTTACTAACCAGTAAGGTGATTAAAGGGTTAGTGGCCATTAGTTTGTTTTTTTATTGTACTGTTGCTGCCCACGGAGTACATGGACATGGAGGATGGCGATGAGGATGGCCTTCATCCTGGCAGGGGCAAGTAGAACTTTTATTTACTTTATGCTGGCTGGATAATGTTTTATTTTTAATGGGCAAATGAGCTATTATCCAGATGTGAATAATAGTAATTGTGCCCATTACTGTACTGTATGTGTTGGGAGGGTTGTTGGGGGTAGAGGAGGTGGGTATTAAGGTCGTTATGTTTTTTAATATTTCTTGGGGGTATAGGGATTCGGTGAAAGGGGTAGTTGCCCCAAGGCTGGTTTGTTAGGCTACTCGGGTGGGTAGCAGAGTGGTTTACTCCTTCATTACCTGTAAGGAATCCGTGCCTGAGTTTGGTGGAAATCCTTTCCTTACAGAACTGTGCTGTTTACAGACAACCTCCCCTCACATCCCACCTGTGCTGGCAATTACTGCAGTCCTGCCTCGGTGCTCTCTCATTGGAGGAATGCCCCCACACCTCTCTCCTGAGATTGGCCCGCTGGCCTTCTTATACTGCTCTCTTACATTGCCTCAGTGTCGAGCATAGTCCTTTGTCATAGGATGTAACTGTGTTTGCCACAAGCTACCTGTTTGGCCATCCTGTTCTTGTATCTTGTTCCCATATCTGGTTCCTGTTCTCTGTTCCTGTTCCTGGGGCCTGCTATATATGTCCATTGCAGAGGCCGTGTCCTGGTTCCTGTGCTGAAGCATTGGATCACCAGCATTATCCTTCAGCTCCCTGTTCCCTGAGGCCTGCTGCCTTTCTCATAGCAGAGGCCTGCCTTCTGAGTGCTGAGGTCTGCTGCCCTCTCTCCTCGCAGAGGCCTGTTTCGGACTCCTGTGCTGAAGAACTGGTTTGCCAGTGCTGCCTTGCGGTGTGACTACTCCGGTCTGCCTTCTCCCTTTGCGGTGACTGGTACCATGGGCTGTTCCCGCTCCTCGCGCAGAGGCCACTCCCGTGCTGCTCCTATGCTGAAGCAGAGCGCACCTGACTTTCCGTTGCCAAACCCCTGCTTGGATATCGATGTTGCTACTGTCTCCAACCCTGACCCTGCTATGAACGACTACGAAATGTGCAATCCAGAACCGGCTGCGCGGCCTAAGGTCGGTGTATTCACATCCCAACATCAGCCCTGCGGTCCGGTTCCGGTTAATAGCGAGCACGCCCGTTACATTACCATAGCGATTACCACTACTATGGTAGTGAAGGTGTTAACTCCTCCCGCAACCTTCCCGGCTGGCCTTACCACCCACCCTGGGGGAACAACCCCCTTCATCCACCACCTCTGTCCCCAATAAACAGGGTATTCAGGTTTAACTCCTTCATTGAGTTAGCTGCTCGCCGCTATGGGAATGAGCTGTTTTTATTTAAATTTTAATACAAGTGTGCGGGAGCAGGGGACTCCTGAGCTGAACCACATTGATTTCAGCCTCGGGGACCCTTTGCTTCCCGAGTTACAGGCCCCGGTATGGGTTGCCGTATCCCCATTCAATGTTTAAATCTCCCGCGTCACGTGACCAGGACATTTGAACGCATAGGAGATACCGGCACCCCATACCAGGGCCTGTATCTCCGGAAGTAGGAGGTCCATGGACCTGAAATGAATGGGGTTCAGCTCCGGATACTCCCTGCTCCTGCACACTAATATTAAAATGTAAATAAAAACACTGCAGTCTTCTGTGAATGCTGTGCAGGGAGAGGTGGCTCTCTCTATGCAGCTCTCTTTGCAGCTCAGATTGCGAGAAAATCGCATGGAGAGAACTTAGAAAAAAGCTGAGATCACATTGCTGCTTCATCGAGCGGTACTGGTATTTTCCTACCTCACGGTTTATGATGGTTTCAGATTCTTTCTGAATACAGTGATAACACAATTGACAAACCGTTCGGTGGGAACATGCCAAACCATTCAAGATGTTAGCAAAGTTATCGACGCTACTAAAATAGGCCTCATAGTCTGAGCAAGCAGGTGTGGCAACTCCATTTGTTTGCCCATCTATTTTGCAACAGACTACACCGCATGTTCTATAGTCTGAAAACTCATACCTAAATCCTGAATACGAAGTGGAACAAAAATCATCAGAGATAGATGCTGATGTTGAAGAAAAATCTTTTTTGTCCCCTTTATATGTTGACAAGCTCAAATGAATGAGAGAAGTTATACAGATTTAGGACATAAAGGAACCACTCAGAAAGCAATACGTCATGTTTGAGTCCTCTGAAAAAATAGAGATTCTATCCAGTCCATGAGGTAATCAGAGAGATTATTCACAAACAATGGTAACCTGACAAGAAGTCTTATTTGTCACAGTGGTTTAGATATACTGTATGTATATATTGTGAACTCAGGATGCGAATTCCTCCAATTGCTAGCCTTTCTAAAAAAAATACCATAATTCTGAGGAAGATGCATCTGCATTTATGGATCCAATGGATAGATGAATCGATGCCTCACTGAGAAGTTTTCTCAGCTACATGGGCAGCATGCAATACAGTTATTTCTTCTGCAGCCTTTAGAGATCTATGAAAACCAGGTTGTTAAATATGGAAGATGACTTAATGAAAGGGGTTTAAAGATCTAAAATTGTAAAAATATATATATATATATATATACGTTGGCAGTATAATTCCTTTGTGAATCTTCTTTCGACCTCATCAAGCTTTTGGCCAGAGAAAATGGCTGCTTTGATCGCTGTGGCTCAAACTATGGATGTTAGACTTATTTTTGGATATATTTGGATATTCCAATTGAAAACCTGACTATGAGCAAAGAGTAAATTCTTGCCATAAAATAGAAAGTAGAATAGAGATAGGTCCTGTCTACAGATGAAATGTTTTTTCGGCCGATAAGAATTCATGATGCTTCAGAGGGAAGGCTGCTTTCATACCACAGATATGATTCATCTAATACCAAGCCACAGTCTTTAACTGTAGGACTTTGGAGGGGCCAAGCAAGTTGTGGGAGGAAAACGAATCAGGTTTCTATAACAGTGGATGCTAACAACCTCAGACAGATGGGTGCTTTCGGCAATCCTAAAAGGATGCTCGTTAGAATTCCTTCAAATGCCCTGAACAAACTTGTGGTAAACCTTCAGCCTGCTTTCTAATATTTAGCCCTAAACCAAGCTATAAGGCAGTATTTAAGCAACTTTAGTATCTCCTTCTCAGGAAGGTAAATTAGTATATTCTACCTTATTATCCTCTTGGTCACGAATGACACCAGAGGTAACAGACTAGTTATAGACCTAGAGAATCTAAACCAATTCATAGCCTGCAGGCACGTCTCTTACCAGCAGATTTAATGGTTTCCATAGATACATTTAATTGGCTCCACAAGGCAATAGGGCCAGTTCACTAGACATATTATGGCTTCTTGGGCAGAGAATGCTCAGTCCTCCCCTTCAGTAATAGCATTCACTCTGATTATTATTATTAGATGCTAGAAGCTTAAAATTGAGCCCTCGTCAGACACCTAATTACAGCTCTGCAGGCCATACCAGCCAATCATAAAGCTTGTGTCTCATCAAAGGGGAAGGATTACATAAACACTCTGGTGTGTGCTGCCATTGGGAAAAGTACAAAAAAAAAATTGCGTCAATACATTTTAGACATGGGTAACAAGCGTTTCCACAAAAATATTTCTGGAAGTGAATTGTTGAAAACCGTGGTCTTTACATTTTTTTCATAAATTTACACTGTCTTTGGCTTTGCATCAATATTCCTCACACAAGCTCAATGTACTGTAATCATAGAAAGGCATACTAAATGTTATTGCCTTGGGTCCCCTTAGTACACTGATATCAGATATGTTAAAGTTTAGGTACTCTTTTAGTAAATAGTGGCCCCAAACTAGTAAAACTGCATAAGTCTCTTTATGCCTGGATTTTTCCATGAGAAACACTATACAGTAGGTGCCATTGTTGGCAAGCAGAATCTCCAATATAGCATAACAATACTCCAATGAAAGTATATATTTTCTATAGGTACACACTACAAGGAATTTAGACATGGGTAATATGTTTGTCACAAAAACATTTGTAACCGGTAATCTTTGTTGAAAATGTTTTCTTCTTAGACTACATCCTTGGCAAGACAAAACTCCCCAATGGCATCTAAAATACCCCCATTAAAGCAGCATGGAGATAGCCTTCCGCATACAGCACAATGTCAGAGTCTGTACTGATGCTCATTCTGCTGCTAGACGCCACCAATGTCACCCCTCCCCTTACTGGTTTAGAAGGTAGAAACCAGCGGGTCGAGGGGTGAGGGCATATAAAGAGTTTAAAATATTAGAAGCGGGTCCCTCTGCCCCTTCTTGACACCAATAAGATCCAATTTCCCCTTCTGTTTAACATTTATTTTTACTTTTTAAATAGAAGTAACTCAGATCTCTTTTAGTGATTATTCCAGCTCAGAAGTGCAGATGAGCTACTACAACCAGCAGAGGCTAATTTAGGGAGACAATGCATGATGTAATGGTTACATCACAAGGAGCCCGGCATTCCGCTTCCTGTGCCATACCCGATACAAGACAATCTAAAAAATGTAACCATAATATATATAACGCCTATTGTTTGAGAAATTCACTATTTTTTATCCCAGATATTAAATAAGTTATGTAAGCAAATAAAAAATAACACTTGTGATTACATTCACATGTCTCAGACAGGTCTGCAACCCTGCCTTTCGCATTATCGCTTAGCCTACAATGCTTCCTTTGCAGCCAGGGTTTCTGAGTAATGTCATCCAAATGAGCACTCGGTGTCACCTTTTGCTCCTTATCCATTTTAACGTAGACCCCTATAAGCTTATGCCTGCCATATTACAGCTTTTTAAGCACAGCCTGGGTTAAAGAAGTGCATAGCCATTAAACCTACTCACAGACAGCTATGCTGACCTTTTGGGTCTCATCATTGTGAGGAAGGTTATACTTTGTGCTCATTTGCATGTCATTACCCAGAATCGCTAGCTGCAGTGCATTGTATGCTAAGAAATAATGGGGAAAGGCAGGGCTGCAGACCTGTTTGAGACTTGTGAATGTGCTCACAAGTGGTCAATTATTTTTTTAACGCAGTACAATGAACGGTGGAGGGTTTTTATAACTTTTTACCGCCATAACTTATTTAATGTGTGGTTGAAACCGCTTCCAGCTTCACATAGAGAAGCCAGTATAAGCATTCTCACATTGATGAGACCTGAAAGGTCAAAACAACTGTTTGTGAGCAGGTTTACTGGCTATGTACTTCTTTAGCCAGGTTGTGCTGAAAAACTGTGTAATACGGCAGGCATAAGCTTATAGGGGTCCATGTTAAAATGGATAAGAAGTAAAAGGTGACACACTGTGTGCATGTAATTACCAGCATTTGAAGCATTGTATGCTAAGAAATAATGGGGAAAGGCAGGGTTGCAGACATATGAAACAGATGTTGCAGCTATTTGTTTGTACTTTCTGCAGGGTACAGGACTGCGGCAAGGCTTAGTTCAGGTTATATATATATATACACACACACACACACTGGAAAGAATTCCAAACTTCGGTGCTCAGTAGCAGAGGAACCATAAATCCACATAAGCTTCTTAATGATAAGTATAGTCCCGTAGCAGATGAATTATAATAAAGCCTCGTAAGTCTCATAGACCTGGTGCATAAATAACTCTCCTAAGGCATAGTATAAGCATGAACCGTCCATGTAGTAACATCCATAAGCTGTCAGGTAATGTAATAATCATGTAGTGGTATGTCACTGGGACCAAGGCCCTGGAGTCGCACTCAATAAAAGGTCATGGTCTCCCCATCCAAGTAAAGAAGAGAAGAGTACTCACATATTAGGCAATTCATCCATGTGCGTGCATAACGCCAAGCAGCAGCAGCAGCAGAGGTGATCCGAAGAAGGGATGGTGAGCACAGGTGTGGAACAGTGGGGCCACACACCAACAAGATGGGTTAAAAATAAACTTTATTCCATGATGCGATCGCATCATAAATAAATAAAGTTTATTTTTAACCCATCTCGTTGGTGTGTGGCCCCACTGTTCCACAGCTGTGCTTCGCTTCCCTTCTTCAGATTCTCTCTCTCTCCTCTCTCTTACTCTTTCTTTCTCTCTCTCTGTCTCTCTCTTTCTCTCTCTCTCTTGCTTGATTATATAATATGGATGTTGTCTGACTTTTTTTACATTTATTTTTTTACTAATTTAGGCAGTTATGATAACTGTAAAACTTGATTTTGTAGAGGATTTTTTTTTTTTAATCATAACAAATAATTTTTGGTTTTGATGAAAGTGTAATTTAGATGTACTGTAACAGTTTAAATGTTTGATATAAATAAATAGTGTAGTATATAGGTTTTAACATCAGTAAAGGCAGAATACGCAGGGCACGGCCATAGTAAAAAATTATAAAAATATTATCTTTTATTTTGCCATGATTGGTAGGTTTAATGAAAGAAAGAGAATTTATTGAGGGGTGAGGGACTAGCCTAATGCATTCTAAATGATTACTGAGAAGTAGAAAAGTTGCTGGCTGCTGCCCCTTGGTCTACCTCAGTTTACAGGTGACGTATTAAGCCCCGGGATAAAACCAGTAAGACTTGATAGATGTGACCATTGTTTGACGAACGGTGTCTCCACCATCAAAAATGTAACTACACAAAGGATTGCACTTTTTAATTACATTTTAATGTAATTTTTTATTTACTTTTCTTTCCCCAGGATGACCGGTTTCCCAAAGGCACGGGACAGGACTCAAGGACTCGTATCCAGTCTGTTCTTTGTTTGCCAATGGTCACTGCACTTGGTGATCTTATTGGAATCTTGGAGCTTCACAGACACAGGGGGAAAGAAGCCTTCTGTCCTCGTCACCAACAGGTAAGGTCAAACAATAATAAAAAGGATGGCACTTAAATGACTAACTGGTTTTACTGTAGAAGAAAAGATAAGGACACCATGGTGCAATAATTTATCTTCTATAGGAATGTGGTTGGTGATCTCATATATGAATTCCACTAATATTTTCTAGCATTTAGACACACATGTATCCATTGTGGCAAAGAACAGATTAAACCTTTTTCGTACAGTGATTCAGGTTATCTTGCTGGAAAAGAAAGAAGGGTATAATAGTGCAGATAATCCAAATAATTTGGTCATTTATATTTACATAGTTACAGTACATAGTAGATGAGGTTGAAAAAAGACATGCGTCCATCAAATTCAACCTATGCTAACTTAAGACGAAAGATACGTTATCCTATATCTATACTACTATACTATAAGGGGAAAAATAAATTAATTCCTGACTCTAAGAATTATCAATCAGATTACTCCCTGGATCAACATCCTTTCCATGTTTACTTATTTGGTATATCCCTGTATACCTTTCCTTTCTAAAAAGATGTCCAACCTTTTTTTGAACAAATCTATTGTATCTGACATCACAGTCTCCATTGGTAATGAATTCCACATTTTAACTGCCCTTACTGTAAAGAACCCTTTCCTTTGTTGCTGGTGAAATCTCCTTTCCTTCAACCTTAAGGGATGACCCTGAGTCCTTTGTACTGCCATTGGGATGAATAGTTCTTTTGAAAGCTCATTGTATTGTCCCTGAATATATTTGTATATAGTTATCATATCCCTTCTTAGACGCCTCTTTTCTAATGTCAATAAATCTAATTTAGCTAGCCTCTCCTTATAAGTTAGATTGTCCATCCCCTTTATTAATTTGGTGGCCCTTCTCTGCACTCTCTCTAGTTCATACTGTCTTTTTCAAAAACGGAACAGAGTGCACTCACTCTTCAAGAATTAAACAGCAATTTCAGACAAAAATTCTGTGAAGAGTGGACGGGGAGAGACTGAGTCTCCGCGATCTCACCTCCACACACGCTGGTCTTGGCGTTCCTCATGAGATGTCTGAATCACTACCGGTTCAGGGTCTCCCTGGATACCAGAACCTTGATGTAAAAATATGGGCATTTTAAAGGAAGATGTATTTAAATATCTTCTGAAAGAGAAACTGAAATTGCCACTTTTTTATTTCCTCCACAAAATCTACAAGGATATAAAAAATCCACCTGCGAGGCCTATTATATCAGGGATTAGTCCCCATGACCTCGAATGTATCTTAATATATAGATTATTTTCTTCAAAAATACATTGTTAATCTTAAATCTCATTTGAAAGATACTACAATTGTAATAATAGCCCTAGAACAATTTAAATGGGAAGAAAATTTAACTCAGCCTGTAGGCGATGTCAGACAATAGTCCACACGTGCAGTTTCAGGGTAAACCAAATGTTGAGTGGTTTTATTTCTCCACAACACAAATAAACATTTGGGCACACTGTTCCTTTTAGGCAAAACAAAACTCATAAAAAGAATGCCTACTCCTCATAGGGAGATCTTGCTAAACATTCCAGTCCCTATCTATCAGGCTGGCAGACGTTGTCCAGTTCCCAACCCCTAAATATATACCACAATAGTTATGGACCAATATTAAAGTCCTTACTTTATCTTTGTTAAGGAATCTCCGTCCCTAGAGAGAGTTTAGGAAATCCTTCTGGATAGGAGCTTGCACAGAACAGCTCTGTAGTCTGAGTCAGCCAACTCCTACAAACTAGCCTCCTTATCTAGCTGATTGTCAGCTCTCTCAGCTTACTTCCTGATTGCCCAAGTAGTCTTACTGGGTTAACCTTCTGAGTGCTGGATGAAGGACTCAGATGTATGTTTCCCAGGCATAATTATAAGTACTTGACTTTACCCTGTCACAGATAGGAATTATGATAAAAGTAAAGTTGAATCTGCTTTAGAAAGAAATAACGTCTTGGATAGAAAAACCCTTATTAATACCATCAATAAAGTAGTAACACAAGATCATATCTTCCAAAAATCTTTTATTACCCTATATAATAGAGAGGCTTTTAAAATTAAAGATTTAATTTAAAAACATTGGCACATCCTTCTTAACTCTCCTGTACTTGGAGCAAGTTAGCATCTAGTGCTTTTAGATCTATAAAGAGTTCTAGTACCTGTAATTGGTTAGTAAACCCACAGGTTTTTTTTGGATGCCTATCTTGTAAAGACGGTACTTTTTGCTCCACAGATAAAACAAAGTTTGTATCAAAAGTGTCAGGTGAACAATATGAGAGAGAACATTGTCTGAATTACAGGATGGACCATGTGGTATATGTGTTGGCGTGTCCCTGTGAGTTACAATATGTGGGTAGAATCAGAACGCCACTTAGAGTGCACATTGTAGAACACGTGAGGAATATCTGCCGTTAAGTCTTGACCTACAGTGTATCTAGACATTTTTATAGATACCATCAGGCCAACCAACAGGCAGGGCCGCTGAGGGCCCAGGACTAGAGTTATGACCGCCCCCCCCCCCCCCAACCCTGTGTTGGCGGTCTTGCGAGCACCCCAATTTCAGACCTCAAGAGCCCCCTTCTGCATTCCCCCCCTCTTGCCATGTATTTCTCTCCCTCCTGTCACTCACTTCCAGTCTACCTCTCTAACACCCCCTCTCTCCTCTTCCTCCCCCCCGCCCCCATCAATTAATTACCAGACTCAATACTGTTTCCTCAATCCTTCCCTCACACTCATTCTACCCCCTACTCCCCCCGGCCACACACACACACAATCCCAGCCCCAATAATTACCCCTCCAATACATAAAACTCCCCCCCAAATAAATACAAAAACCCCTCCATCCCCCCAAATACAAAAAATTCCACCTCCCAAATACATACAAATCTCCCCTCCCCCACCCCTCCCACTGTCCCACGCCGAGCCTCTGATTCCGGCGTGTGCTGGGCCTCTCTCTCATGCCGGTGTACATCAGAAGCTGGGCTTGGCATGCCATGACGTCAGAGGGGCCGGCGGGCGTCGACATCACAGCCTCAGCATGGAACAGTGTCAGTAAGGGAGGGCCGCAGCTGGGGAGAGCCAGGGCCTGGGGGTAACAAAAGGACCAGCAGCTGGGCAAAGAAGTTGGGCCCGGCCAGACCTCAGGCTATGTTTTATCTGCTTTGTCTGGCCTCTGGGGCCCCCTTAGCCACCAGCCCTGGACACTTGTCCTTGCTCTCCCCCTCTATCAGCAGCCCTGCCCACAGGGACTATCCTTCAAGGCTATACAACATGTCACCACTAATTTGAGGTGTGGCAATCACATCACAGATCTAGTATTTCATTTAGTATGGACCATAGTCTCTGTTTATAATACTGTTATAAAAAGTTGTATGCATCTCAGGGCTAACTGAAAAAACAACCACCCTAGAGAACAAGCTCACCGAATCTCTACAAAAACAGAGTGAAGCGGAAGAAGAGATCAGCCGCCTGGGAGAAGAGATCACCCTTCTCAAAGAAGGAATGGAGGAACAAGAAAATCGTGACAGGCGACAGAACATTCGCGTCCGGAACGTGCCGGAGTCAGTCACACAAGAACAACTCCGGCCTTACCTCCTGGAGCTCTTCAACCTGTTGTGCGGGGAGCTGGAGGAAAACGAGGTCGAAATGGACAGGGCTCATCGTGCCCTAGGACCTAAGTCTGACGACCCAAGGCGGAGAAGGGATATAATAATACACATCCAAAGAAAAGATCATCACAGCCTGTCGAGACATGGGAGAAATAACTTTTCAAAATGAGACCCTCCAAGTCTATAACGACCTCTCAAAGGCAACAAGAGACCGCAGGCGAGATCTAAAACCGTTGACTAACCTGCTCCGTGAGAAAGGAATCCAATACAGATGGGGCTTTCCTTTCAGACTCATGGTCAACAAAAATGGAATTTTTTCTATCTATGAAATATCCCGCTGACATGGCCCCCTTCACAAGAGCGCTGGGTCTAACCCCACCACAAACGTGGTTAGCAACCAACTCGACTGCCGAGGAAGCATCAGGGGACCCCCCCCGGACATCCGAGAGGATTGCGGCCCAACACCCAAGGGATAAATAGCAACCGCCGCAGCACCCAGATAAATCCCCCTGCATGGACCTAAAAGAAGGAAGGCACCTCCACTTACCCTAAAAAACACCTCATCGGACCGGAGCCATACCGGAGAGTGAGACGACGACCTTCCTGGTAAGTCAGCCAGGCCACCCAGACCGAACTAGGGGACTCAAAATTATAAGTTAAAGTTGATGTTCCGGAGGCTGTGAGTAGAATAATAAACTGTTACACATTAAATGATACCTCGCTTCCCCCCCCTCTCCCTTTCAATCAAAACCCAGACACCGCAACCCCCTTACCCCCCCCCCTCCCTCACAATACCCCCCATACCCCCCACACACCCCTCCCCCCCCTCCCCCCCCAACCCCTCCTCACCCTCTCCCCTACTTCGCATTCTCCCACCCTCCATAACTTAGGATCAGAGCGCAAGGGACGGACATGAATGCGCCCACTGATCACTAAAATGTTTAAAACCCATTAGCACTGCAAGATTGCACACTGAATGTATATCGTACACCATGAAGAGTGACCTGAGCTCCCCTCCCTCTCTTCCCCCCCTCCTCCGCCCCCTCCTCGCCCCTCCCCCCCCCTCTTTCCCTTCCCCCCCTCTCTTCCCCCCCCTCTCTCCCCCCTCCCTCCCCCCTCCCCTCCCCCCTCTCATCCCCCCCTTTCTCTCTCCTCTCCCCCCCGCTCCCATACCCCAACCCTTTTCCACCCCACCCCCCCTCTCACACTATGGGTAGCAATCCCACACATAACCCCACATATATGCTATGCAAATCAGAAAAGCATGTAGTGGAAGCAAACGAGCAAGAGAAAGTTGAAATTATTTCCACAGGCTGCTAAACTGGTTACAACATATTAACAGTGCAGAACTGCACACTAAACGTATAACAAAAGGCTTGAAATGCTCAGAGTGTTTGAAACATTACTGTGATCATTTTACCCCCCATCCCCCCCCCCCCCCCCCCCCCCCCCCTCCTACCCTCTCTCACGCCACCCTCCCCCCCCTCCCCCATCTCGTGTACCACTGTTGGCAATCTTGCCCATAGCCTCACCTGTGTACTATGCTAGGGGGTAAAGCCTTCAGATGAAACACGTGGGCGAGGAAAGCTTGAACATAGTCTCCCAGGCTACCAAACTGTTAATAATATACTGAGAGTTCAGAAGTACAAATAATATGTATAAGCAAAAGGTTTGAAATGTGTGAAGTGATTAAGATGGGAATGTGACTCGTCTGTCCTGCCTCCCCCCCCCCTAACCTGCCTCCCCCCTCTCCCCCCTCCCCCCCCGCCCCCCCCCCCTCAGGATCCGTTTCCTCACCAGCAATCCTATGGGAAGCCCATAAGGCAACCATCAGAGGGAAATTCATTTCCATCGCGTCCCACAGGAAAAAAGCCCGCCAAAAACTAATAAAGGAGCTCACGGATAATATCAAAACAATAGAGCAAACCCACAAAGCTAACCCCTCAAAAAAAGTATATAAAACATTGACAACAGCCAGAGCAAAACTTAGACAGATCCAGCTGGAGGATGTTGAGAAGGCCCTCAAATGGACCAACCAACAATATTATGACAAAGGGAACAAGGCAGACAGACTCTTGGCCACTAAATTAAGAGGGGTACATAAAAGGTCCCAAATCATGGCGATCAAGAGCAGGTCTGGTGAGATACAACATAATGACAGCAAAATAGCAGCCGAATTTACAAAATTCTACACCGAACTCTATAACTTAAGATCCAAAAATGGCCGTCCTGAACCGATAGCATCCGAATTAATAGCGCAATATTTAGACAAATGTCAGCTCCCCACATTAACGGAGGAGGAAAACACAGTCCTCAACGCTGAGATTTCAAAAGAGGAACTGGAAGAGGCGGTCAAATCACTAAAAATTACTAAGTCTCATTGCCCTGACGGTTTCACCAATGTCTACTACAAGAGATTCTTGCCAGCACTATCCACGCATCTCTTAAAAATATTTAACGATTTTATGGAAGGAAACCAAATCCCCCCATCAATGTCCCTGGCCACCCTGGCCATAATACATAAGGAAGGCAGGGACCCGATGCATTGTGGAAGCTATCGTCCAATCTCCCTTCTCAACTGTGATCTCAAATTATATAGCAAAATACTTGCAAATAGATTAAACCCCATCTTACCGAGACTAATAAACAATGACCAGGTAGGATTTGTCGCGGGCAGGCAGGCCTCAGACAATACTCGGAAGATAATAGATATTATTGAGCACGTCCATCTCACAGGGACCAAAGCACTACTCCTCAGCTTAGACGCAGAGAAGGCGTTTGATAGAATAGACTGGCTATTCATGGACCATGTTATGCGCAAATTCGGCTTTAAAGACGCATATCTAGAAGGGGTCCGTAGATTATACCAAAACCCGTCTGCAACAGTAAAATTGCCAGGGGGCAGTAACCAGAGATTCGAGATCACGAATGGAACTCGACAGGGATGCCCCCTATCCCCTCTCCTCTTTGCATTAACCATAGAACCCCTGGCATCAGCAATAAGAGCCAAAAGAGACATCAAAGTAATAGAAATTGGACACAGGCAGCACAAAATATCACTATTCGCTGATGATGTCATTTTAACCCTTACACAGCCCCAAATCTCCCTACCTAACCTCCAAAAAGAACTCCAAGATTTTGGAGATATCTCAGGGTATAAAATCAACAACGACAAATCAGAAGCACTAAATTTAAGCCTGCCAGAGCCAGAGGTGAAACTCCTCAAATTAAACTTTAACTATCGTTGGAGCTCCTCGAGTATAAAATATCTGGGAGTTAAGATAGCGAGGAACTACCAATCCCTATATCAACATATGGAACTGCATTAGGCAGTGAGGCATTTAAAGTGAGCTTTTTAAGTGATAAAAACAGTTAGACTACAGTTTGACTAGAGGTGACTGGGGATTGGATCTACTGCACACTCTTTTACTCAAGACAACAAACGGTAAGCTATTCAGATCACACTATGATCCCATGCTTGTTAGCCTGCATAGTTTAACCCCCCACCCCTTTACAACTTCTTTCACTGCAGCCTCTCCCAAAACTGACTGCACAAAACACTGAAACCCTGAATTGACCCTAGCATTGCAATGCAGCAAAACACTTGACAAGGTACAGGCCCACCCCTGCTGTTTAGTCTGCACACACTCACTCTGCTCACAACAGCTCCTTGCAGCACTGCCTACTTCTGGCATCATGAACCTGCTATGTCTTCTAACTTTTTTCTTTCTCCTGGCCTCATGGAGATGTTACTCCCTCTATCCACTACAAACTCCTCCATCCTGGCCCACACCCAACATCACCATACACCCTGGACTACTCAAAAGCCTTGCACTATCTACTGAACTCTAAAAACCAGCACACCAACCACCGCACACTCAAATGGAAAACACCACAAATTTACAGCTTGCAAACAACTACCCAAATTTCTACTCATACTATTACTCTCTCTAGCAGGTGATGTTGAAACTAACCCAGGTCCTCCCATTTCAGCTCTGTCCCATGCCCCTGAGAATTCCACCTTTAAATTCCAAAAAGGCCTATCTGTCGCCCATATAAACATCCGGAGCCTGCTGCCCAAACTGGATGAACTAAGGGCATGGTGCCTTATGCATAAACCCAAAGCCATCGTTCTTACAGAAACAGGGCTATCCTCTAAAACCCCTGATGCAAATATCGCCATTCAGGGATACTCCATTTTTAGGAGAGATAGGTCAAAGAGAGGAGGAGGGGTGTTATTTTATATTGCAGACACCTTACAATTTACACTGTTACATTGCCCACCAAGTCCACCCTCTTTTGAAACTCTAGTTGGCAAAATCTGCCTCCCCTTTTCTAAGCCCATCTTGCTTGCTGGCATCTACCGCCCCCCTAAAGCCCCTCTACAATCCTTGACTGATATCACCCAATTTCTTGGCTCCATTTCCTCTCTGAATGAGAAGAGTGAGCTGCTAGTTCTAGGGGATTTCAACTTCAATTGGCTTGACCCTAAAAACCACAAAATCCAGATACAACTCAAGTCACTTAACCTATCGCAACTCATTTCCCAACCCACACGGATAAACCTGAAATCGCATAACCATTCCTTGCTAGACTGGATTCTCTCCTCAAACCCCAGCAGAATCCAATCCTCTGGCATCCTTCCTGATATTTTCAGTGACCATCCAATAGTGTACTGTGTAAGGAAAATTAAACCGCCCCATTCAAGCCCTAAAGTTCTCCTCACTAGAACATTTAAAAACTTTAACCCACAACAGTTTCTGGATGACCTTACCAACTGCCCATGGCACAGAATCGATTTAATTCCCGACCCTGATTCTGCGCTCGACTATTTCCAATCCGAGTTCTTAAAACTCTGCAATACCCATGCTCCACTACGCAGAATAAGGGTACGGGGTGCCCACCTTCCATGGGTTATACCTGACCTTATAGCACTCTACCAGTTCAGGGATGCCTTGTGGAAAAGCTACAAAGTAACTGGCACTACCAAGGATCTCAATCACTACAGATGCCTGCGGAACGTGTGCACAAGGCAAACAAGGTATGCAAAAGCACAATATTACTCTGACAATCTCCACCAAAATACATCAAACCCAGCTAACTTCTGGAAGGTTATCAACAATATATTCCAGGCTCCTAACCATCAACAACCAAGTAATATCACTAAGGGGGATATTACTCTGACAAACCCCACTGACATTGCAAATGCATTCAATGATTACTTTGTGGGGTGTGCCACTAACTTATTAGCGAAACGCAGCACAAACCCCAAACATGAATCTCATCCTGGGAGTATCCCTACAGTCCCACCCCCTCCCAACACTGCCCACAATTTTCAATTTAGCCCAGTATCTGAAGAGGAGATTACACAAGCGCTCCTCAAACTAAAACTAAGCAGCCAATGTGGACCCGACTTACTACAATCTAGTAGTAGGGGCTGGACCCCCCTTGTTAGACCCATCCAATCTCACATTGGTCCGTTTGGTCTAACCGGTCCCCATTACAAGGTCGTGTGTGGTGGTGCACCTGCAAGTAACAGGACTCCTGAGTCTCCCGCTTGGTGTTATAGAGGATGGCAGCAGGACAGGTATCTGAGGTAGTGGTTACGAGTCCAACTTACTTCACGTGCAGCGCCTCCACCTCATCAGGATCTATGCTTCCGCAGGGAGATGGTCCTGGTGAGGAACTCCTTCTCGGTGGTGACTGCCACTGCTGAGTAACTTCACACTCACACAGTGGGGGTTTCTTTGAACATGGCATCTTTATTGTAGGTTGGGATGTAGCAGACTGCCCCATGCAGCTGCCGGCTCTAGCCGCACATCTCTCTGTGCTGTCCCTTTGCCAGGTACGCCCTCCCGTATTGAAGTGGGATTCCCTTTCTCCTAGGGAGATCACCACTGCGCCAGGTCACTGGACACAGTGTGGCTTAGACAGACTTGATTGGTCACTCTGCTACCGCTAGTTACAGCACTAGGGTCACAAAAGTATTCCTCCAACCGCTTCACACAACTGCTGGCTAACACTTGCCACTACTTTGCCAACTGTGCAACCACACTCTAACTGACAGTGTAGTGCCCTTTATACCTCAGGGGGCAGGCGCATCTCTGATGTCACTATCCAGGGACTCAGAGCATACAGCCACTCCCTTCCTTACACAGGGCACCACACCAGGGAGTGAGGGAAAACCTCCATAACTACTGTTGGCAGGCCTGTACTTACCAGGACTTACTGCCAACAGGGAAGATGTATGCAGTCATTATTATGCATGGCTTCATACTCCCCCTGGTTAATACCCACCGTCCCGGCTGGGACCTAAATTTGGTGTACCTTGCGCCAGGAAACACTGCAAAAGAACACACAAATAACATGGCAAACATCATCACATTGACATAATAATGCAAGCCCATCGCACTCACTGACCAGAAGGGAGCGCTAACGAAAAAGCAGACCACTCTAATTTGCCACTCAATAATAATGTAGAGGATCTGGCTTCTTCACCTCCCGCCCCGCGGCATCATGCACAGTCACGCTGTATTCCCGTGGTATCCCTCGCTCATTGCAATACACCACTTTGTGCATGTACACACTGCGTCCTATCTTCCAGACCCGCATAAGTTGAGCTACCCTCTGCTCGGCCTGAATTCCTTTAATGGCTCCCCCTTTTTCTACGATATAGTGCTGGATATCGTTTTTAAGCCATCTCTCCCTATTCTCCTCTATCTCTCTCATTAGAGGTTCCGGGACATACGGGTAATCAAGCCCATGCGACCTTCTGTATTTTGCCGCAATAGCCCGTTCAGCTCGGCAAGTCCTGGTCAACTTACTTTCGCCAGCCGCCCCGGGCAGCACCCATGACAGGGGCTCATCGGTCTCTACCGGGTCATCCAACCCTGCGGACCCCTTTGGGATAATAAGGCCTGCCTGGATGCGATCCCACCTTACCCTTAGGGCCCTAAGGTATGCCTCGTCATCAAAGTCCCCGGCAGCCCACCAGTGATCAACCACCCCCTCCCTTTCTAGGATAAATCGGATGCGGTCGAACCAGGCTACATACCCCTTGTACAACGGGGCCCACCACCTAGTCTCCTTCTGTTCTTCGGAACTAGGTTCTATAGACTCCTCTATCGATTCCTCATCAGGCCCACCCGAAGATACCCCGGACGTACCCTCAGATCGCCCCACTTGGCTCTTACTCTGTGACCAGTGCCCGCCCTCAATACCCAGCGCGCTATAACTCTCACTAGCCATCGACCCATGTCGAGAAATCCTCCCTCCACCCTCCGATCCATCATCGGACGTTCCCCAGTCCAGGCTTCCAGTCCGTTCTTGGATAGGACCCCGGGAATCCCCTGACAACCCTAAGCTAGAACTGGACCCGAATGAAATAGTGACGGGGACAGGGGCTTTAGCTAGGGCCTTGGGGCTAACCTTGGGTGTGGACGGGGTTTGGGGACGGGACCGAGCCGTAGGTATAGGCAGGGTTATGACCTGCTCCCCAGCAATACCTGTTTCGGCTTTGGCACAAAGTCTCTCTTTCTCACCGGCAGTTGGGCTCTTCACTCTCCGACTCGAGCGCCCATTCCGTCTGGCAGGAGGTGAACGACTTCCGCTGCTCGACCGTAGTGGTGCGATCATCTCCCACTCGATGCCGCTCTGGTCATCCGGAATCACCTCCGCACACGCACGTGCTTCGACGCCATCTTGGGTTGGATCCCCAATCGGGATCTCTTCCTCCACGAGGACATCTGGCAACGCCCGTCTGCTGCGCGATCCAGTCTGGCTCTGGACTCGCTCTTCTTTCTCCTCAACCCCCTGGGTCTGCGACAGGCACTGTGTCATCTTAGTACCTCGCAGGGTCGGGGTGGATCGACCTCCTTCTGATCCACTAGTCACCACGGCAGTGGGACTCCGGTGATCGGGTGGTCGCGGTACTGGAGACACTCTACTCCGCGTCTCTACACCACGGGGAATGGCATCTCTCCATGGCGTACCAATAGTATGACAGTCTCTCTTTATGACCATCTTACTCGACAGCCTAGCACACTCCTCATCCGAGGATTCTAACTTGCAATTCGGCCGAGGCATCCCAGTAGGAGACCGGCGATGGGCTCCTCGGTGATCACCTCTCCGATGGCTGGGTTTCTCCGTCGGGAGCACCGAACCTGACTCCGACTCCGCGGGACCTGCACTCTCAGTCCATAGTGCTCCCGGCTGCTCGTCGATCGGCATCGGGACATTTCCTGCCACTCCCACCGCTTGTACCGGTACAAAAGTGGTCATGGGCCACATGTACTGCAGTCGGGTACATGGCAGTCGGCACTGCAGGCAAAGACACGCCACAGTCTCCACACCCTCTACCCGGATGATCAGGAAGCCTCCTGGAGCCGAGTAGGGATGAGTAGAAATCAACGGACTCTGGTCCACTTTATCAGCAACTGCAGCCATATTCACCAGCGGAGGCACTCGTTTCAGAGGTCTGCACTGGTCACTGGCTCTTCGCAACTGAAGGGCAGGGGCGGGTTTGGCAACCCCTCCTCCTTCTTTCTCCATCGATATCCGGTGGAACTGCAAACCACTCCCCCTGGTTGAAACTAGGGGGATGTCTCGTAGACTTGTAGGCTGACCCAGCACAGGTGCAGAGTGAGTCATAGTCCATGAGGGCGCGGCTCCAGCTTTCGCGCCAAACTCCCCATCGGGGTGGAGTTTTCTCGTTGGCGCCAATCCTGACCAACAATTAGCAAACTGCAAAGTTGCAAGACTTTCTGCAGCATGCCCACGCGGTGTCCCGGGAACGCGGGAACCGCCATCTTGGTAAGTATTGTCCTTTTTCCCATTGAAGGCAGCGTCTGGCTGTTTGTTAATTGGGGTATAACAAAGTCCATTTCATTCCTCCCATCGGATCACACTGTCATGCTCATTATTCTCAGGGGTATCATCCCGAGAACAAAAACATGATAAACACGGCTCAGCCACGGCTTTCACGCCATTCCACAACAAACTCACAAAAGTCTCTTCTGTAGCTTGTTCTTCGTCCACGCACAGTTCATATGCGTGTTCTTCCTCTGACCGCAATCCTGGACCTTCTGCTCTGTGCAGATCCTCCATTCCTACGGTTCTCTCTCCCCGCCATCCTGGACCTTCTACTCTGTGCAGATCCTCCATTCTGACGGTTCTCTCTCCCTGCCATCCTGGACCTTCTGCTCTGTGCAGATCCTCCATTCTGACAGGTCTCTCTTGATCGTTGAACACCGATTTCCTGTACGTGGAGCTCCGCTCTGCGGGGCAGCTACCACATCCGTACAATAAACATGCCTTGTGCACCACCTTGTGTACCTAATGTAGATCTGACTTGTGTTTGCACTACCTCAGGCTAGGCTCACTCTTTCTGTGTCTACTGTAACACGTTCCTCCAGTCTGTGCTCCTTGGTAAGTGATCTGGAATGGAGACTAGAGTACTCTGGCTCTTCCATGCAGTACTTTGGGCGTCGACCTACTTTTGGCTAGCCTAGTGCGGACCCTTCCAGAATTCCTGCCCTAATTACCAGTTTACCCCTTCAGGCGTCCCCCACTAGCGCTACCTCAAGGCAACTAGAACAGCAATAGCCCCCGGCTCCAGACTCACTAACCCCTAACGGATCCCAAGGCGTCTTTGCGGCATGCAGCTCCAGCATCTCCCTGACTACCCCTGGCTCCGTCCCACGCAGCACAAAGTGGCAGCAGACACTTTCCCTGTTTCCTAGCGTGTGCCTAGCAAAAGCCTGTCCTGTTGACAGGTATCTCAGCAGCGCCTCCAATTGTAACGGCTGGACCCCCCTTGTTAGACCCACCCAATCTCACATTGGCCCGTGTGGTCTAACCGGTCCCCATTACAAGATCGTGTGTGGTGGTGCACCTGCAAGTAACAGGACTCCTGAGTCTCCCGCTTGGTGTTATAGAGGATGGCAGCAGGACAGGTATCTGAGGTAGTGGTTACGAGTCCAACTTACTTCACGTGCAGCGCCTCCACCTCATCAGGATCTATGCTTCCGCAGGGAGATGGTCCTGGTGAGGAACTCCTTCTCGGTGGTGACTGCCACTGCTGAGTAACTTCACACTCACACAGTGGGGGTTTCTTTGAACATGGCATCTTTATTGTAGGTTGGGATGTGCAGACTGCCCCATGCGCGCCGGCTCTAGCCGCACATCTCTCTGTGCTGTCCCTTTGCGCAGGTACGCCCTCCGTATTGAAGTGGGATTCCCTTTCTCCTAGGAGATCACCACTGCGCCAGGTCCTGGACACAGTGTGGCTTAGACAGACTTGATTGTCACTCTGCTACCGCTAGTTACAGCACTAGGGTCACAAAAGTATTCCTCCACCGCTTCACACAACTGCTGTCTAACACTTGCCACTACTTTGCCACTGTGCAACCACACTCTAACTGACAGTGTAGTGCCCTTTATACCTCAGGGGGCAGGCGCATCTCTGATGTCACTATCCAGGACTCAGAGCATACACCATCCTCCTTACACAGGGCACCACACCGGGAGTGAGGGAAAACCTCCATAACTACTGTTGGCAGGCCTGTACTTACCAGGACTTACTGCCAACAGGGAAGATGTATGCAGTCATTATTAGCATGGCTTCATACTCCCCCTGGTTAATACCCACCGTCCCGGCTGGGACCTAAATTTTGTACTTGCGCCAGGAAACACTGCAAAAGAACACCACAATAACATGGCAAACATCATCACATTGACATAATAATGCAAGCCCATCGGG
>WSYH01001237.1:54856-75247 GCA_036426205.1 Ascaphus truei | reverse complement strand
TGATCGTTGAACACTGATTTCCTGTACGTGGAGCTCCGCTCTGCGGGGCAGCTACCACATCCGTACAATAAACATGCCTTGTGCACCACCTTGTGTACCTAACGTAGATCTGACTCGTGTTTGCACTACCTCAGGCTAGGCTCACTCTTTCTGTGTCTACTGTAACACGTTCCTCCAGTCTGTGCTCCTTGGTAAGTGATCTGGAATGGAGACTAGAGTACTCTGGCTCTTCCATGCAGTACTTTGGGCGTCGACCTACTTTTGGCTAGCCTAGTGCGGACCCTTCCAGAATTCCTGCCCTAAGTTACCAGTTTACCCCTTCAGGCGTCCCCCGCTAGCGCTACCTCAAGGCGACTAGAACAGCAATAGCCCCCTGCTCCAGACTCACTAACCCCTAACGGATCCCAAGGCGTCTTTGCGGCATGCAGCTCCAGCATCTCCCTGACTACCCCTGGCTCCGTCCCACGCAGCACAAAGTGGCAGCAGACACTCTCCCTGTTTCCTAGCGTGTGCCTAGCAAAAGCCTGTCCTGTTAACAGGTATCTCAGCAGCGCCTCCAATTGTAACGGCTGGACCCCCCTTGTCTGACCCACCCAATCTCACATTGGCCCGTGTGGTCTAACCGGTCCCAATTACAAGGTCGTGTGTGGTGGTGCACCTGCTAGTAACAGGACTCCTGAGTCTCCCGCTTGGTGTTATAGAGGATGGCAGCAGGACAGGTATCTGAGGTAGTGGTTACGAGTCCAACTTACTTCATGTGCAGCGCCTCCACCTCATCAGGATCTATGCTTCCGCAGGGAGATTGTCCTGGTGAGGAACTCCTTCTCGGTGGTGACTGCCACTGCAGAGTAATCTCACACTCACACAGTGGGGTTTTCTTTGAACATGGCATCTTTATTGTAGACTGGGATGTAGCAGACTGCCCCATGCAGCTGCCGGCTCTAGCCGCACATCTTTCCGTGCTGTCCCTTTGCCAGGTACGCCCTCCCGTATTGAAGTGGGATTCCCTTTCTCCTAGGGAGATCACCACTTCGCCAGATCCCTGGACACAGTGTGGCTTAGACAGACTTGATTGGTCACTCTGCTACCGCTAGTTACAGCACTAGGGTCACAAAAGTATTCTTCCAACCGCTTCACACAACTGCTGGCTAATACTTGCAACTACTTTGCCACAACACTAACTGACAGTGTTGTGCCCTTTATACCTCAGGGGGCAGGCGCATCTCTGATGTCACTATCCAGGGCCTCACAGCATACAGCCACTCCCTTCCTTACACAGGGCACCACACCAGGGTGTGAGGGAAAACCTCCATAACTACTGTTGGCAGGCCTGTACTTACCAGGACTTACTGCCAACAGGGAAGATGTACGCAGTCATTATTATGCATGGCTACATACTCCCCCTGGTTAATACCCACCGTCCCGGCTGGGACCTAAATTTGGTGTATCTTGCGCCAGGAAACACTGCAAAAGAACACACAAATAACATGCAAACATCATCACATTGACATAATAATGCAAGCCCATCTCACTCACTGACCAGCAGGGAGCGCTAACGAAAAAGCAGACCACTCTAATTTGGCACTCAATAGTAATGTCGAGGATCTGGCTTCTTCACCTCCCGCCCTGCGGCATCATGCACAGTCACGCTGTATTCCCGTGGTATCCCTCGCTTATTGCAATACACCACTTTGTGCATGTACACACTGCGTCCTATCTTCCAGACCCGCATAAGTTGAGCTACCCTCTGCTCGGCCTGATTTTCTTTAATGGCTCCCCCTTTTTCTACGATATAGTGCTGGATATCGTTTTTAATCCATCTCTCCCTATTCTCCTCTATCTCTCTCATTAGAGGTTCCGGGACATACGGGTAATCAAGCCCATGCGACCTTCTGTATTTTGCCGCAATAGCCCGTTCAGCTCGGCAAGTCCTGGTCAACTTACTTTCACCAGCCGCCCCGGGCAGCACCCATGACAGGGGCTCATCGGTCTCTACCGGGTCATCCAACCCTGCGGACCCCTTTGGGATAATAAGGCCTGCCTGGATACGATCCCACCTTACCCTTAGGGCCCTAAGGTATGCCTCGTCATCAAAGTCACCGGCAGCCCACCAGTGATCAACCACCCCCTCCCTTTCTAGGATAAATTGGGTGCGGTCGAACCAGGCTACATACCCCTCGTACAATGGGGCCCACCACCTAGTCTCCTTCCGTTCTTCGGAGCTATGTTCTATAGACTCCTCTATTGACTCCTCATCAGGCCCACCCGAAGATACCCCGGACGTACCCTCAGATCGCCCCACTTGGCGCTTACTCTGTGACCAGTGTCCGCCCTCAATACCCAGCGCGCTATAACTCTCGCTGGCCATCGACCCACGTCGAGAAATCCTCCCTCCACCCTCCGATCCATCATCGGACGTTCCCCAGTCCAGGCTTCCAGTCCGTTCTTGGATAGGACCCCGGGAATCCCCTGACAACCCTAAGCTAGAACTGGACCCGAATGAAATAGTGACGGGGACAAGGCTTTAGCTAGGGCCTTGGGGCTAACCTTGGGTGTGGACGGGGTTTGGGGACGGGACCGAACCGTAGGTATAGGCAGGGTTATGACCTGCTCCCCAGCAATACCTGTCTCGGCTTCGGCACAAAGTCTCTCTTTCTCACCGGCAGTTGGGCTCTTCACTCTCCGACTCGAGCGCCCATTCCGTCTGGCAGGAGGTGAACGACTTCCGCTGCTCGACCGCAGAGGCGCGATCATCTCCCACTCGATGCCGCTCTGGTCATCCGGAATCTCCTCCGCACACGCACGTGCTGCGACGCCATCTTGGGTTGGATCCCCAATCGGGATCTCTTCCTCCACGAGGACATCCGGCAATGCCCGTCTGCTGCGCGATCCAGTCTGGCTCTGGACTCGCTCTTCTTTCTCCTCCACCCCATGGGTCTGCGACAGGCACGGTGTCATCTTAGTACCTCGCAGGGTCGGGGTGGATCGACCTCTGTCCGATCCACTAGTCACCACGGCAGTAGGACTCCGGCGATCGGGTGGTCGTGGTACTGGAGACACTCTACTCCACGTCTCTACACCACGGGGAATGGCATCTCTCCATGGCGTACCAATAGTATGACAATCTCTCCTTATGACCATCTTACTCGACAGCCTAGCACACTCCTCGTCCGAGGATTCTAACTTGCAATTCGGCCGAGGCATCCCAGTAGGAGACCGGCGATGGGCTCCTCGGTGATCACCTCTCCGATGGCTGGGTTTCTCCGTCGGGAGCACCGAACCTGACTCCGACTCCGCGGGACCTGCACTCTCATTCCATAGTGCTCCCGGCTGCTCGTCGATCGGCATCGGGACATTTCCTGCTACTCCCACCGCTTGTACCGGTACAAAAGTGGTCATGGGCCACATGTACTGCAGTCCACAGTGGGGGCATCGGGCCTCGCTGCCCACAGCTCCGCCTGGCAGTCGGCACTGCAGGCAAAGACACGCCACACCCTCCACACGGATGATCAGGAAGCCTCCTGGAGCCGAGTAGGGATGAGTAGAGATCAACGGACTCTGGTCCACTTTATCAGCAACTGCAGCCATATTCACCAGCGGAGGCACTCGTTTCAGAGGTCTGTACTGGTCAATGGCTCTTCGCAACTGAAGGGCAGGGGCGGGTTTGGCAACCCCTCCTCCTTCTTTCTCCATCAATATCCGGTGGAACTGCAAACCACTCCCCCTGGTTGAAACTAGGGGGATGTCTCGTAGACTTGTAGGCTGACCCAGCACAGGTGCAGAGTGAGTCATAGTCCATGAGGGCGCGGCTCCAGTTTTCGCGCCAAACTCCCCATCGGGTGGAGTTTTCTCGTTGGCGCCAATACTGACCAACAATTAGCAAACTGCAAAGTTGCAAGACTTTCTACAGCATGCCCACGCGGTGTCCCGGGAACGCGGGAACCGCCATCTTGGTAAGTATTGTCCTTCTTTCCATGTGAGGTAGCGTCTGGCTGTTTGTTAATTGGAGTATAACAAAGTCCATTTCGTTCCTCCCATCGGATCACACTGTCATGCTCATTATTCTCAGGGGTATCATCCCGAGAACAAAAACATGATAAACACGGCTCAGCCACGGCTTTCACGCCATTCCACAACAAGCTCACAAAAGTCTCTTCTGTAGCTTGTTCTTCGTCCACGCACAGTTCATATGCGTGTTCTTCCTCTGACCGCAATCCTGGACCTTCTGCTCTATGCAGATCCTCCATTCTTGTGGTTCTCTCTCCCCGCCATCCTGGACCTTCTACTCTGTGCAGATCCTCCATTCTGACGGTTTTCTCTCCCTGCCATCCTGGACCTTCTGCTCTGTGCAGATCCTCCATTTTGACAGGTCTCTCTTGATCGTTGAACACTGATTTCCTGTACGTGGAGCTCCGCTCTGCGGGGCAGCTACCACATCCGTACAATAAACATGCCTTGTGCACCACCTTGTGTACCTAACGTAGATCTGACTCGTGTTTGCACTACCTCAGGCTAGGCTCACTCTTTCTGTGTCTACTGTAACACGTTCCTCCAGTCTGTGCTCCTTGGTAAGTGATCTGGAATGGAGACTAGAGTACTCTGGCTCTTCCATGCAGTACTTTGGGCGTCGACCTACTTTTGGCTAGCCTAGTGCGGACCCTTCCAGAATTCCTGCCCTAAGTTACCAGTTTACCCCTTCAGGCGTCCCCCGCTAGCGCTACCTCAAGGCGACTAGAACAGCAATAGCCCCCTGCTCCAGACTCACTAACCCCTAACGGATCCCAAGGCGTCTTTGCGGCATGCAGCTCCAGCATCTCCCTGACTACCCCTGGCTCCGTCCCACGCAGCACAAAGTGGCAGCAGACACTCTCCCTGTTTCCTAGCGTGTGCCTAGCAAAAGCCTGTCCTGTTAACAGGTATCTCAGCAGCGCCTCCAATTGTAACGGCTGGACCCCCCTTGTCTGACCCACCCAATCTCACATTGGCCCTATCCTGCTTAACAAACTCCAGAGCTCTGGAATAGGGAAACATGCTTTAAACTGGTTTCAGTCCTACATATCAGGAAGATCCCAACATGTGTCCATCTCAGGCTCTAACTCCAACCCCCTGGATATCACCTGTGGTGTACCGCAAGGCTCTGTTCTGGGGCCCCTACTCTTCTCAGTGTTCATTAATGATCTTCCCACAGCTTTTAAGGAAGCCTCAATACACATGTATTCAGATGACACAATCCTGTATGCACACAGCCATAGCCTCTCTGACCTTCAACACATACTTCAGTCTGACTTTTTGAGACTCGAAAACTGGATTTCCCAAAACAAACTGTTTTTAAACACTGACAAGACTGTAACAATGGTATTTGGGACCAACGCTAAATTTATAAAGCTTCCAGTGACTGAGCTCCTGATTAGAACCAACGCTACCACCACCCTAACACCTGTCACTAGTTTTAAATACCTGGGCTTATGGTTTGACTCCCACTTAACATTCGGGATGCACATTGATACCCTGACAACCAAGACCTATGCCAAACTAGGGGTACTTTACAGAAACAAATCCTCCCTAAGTCTCCTGGTCAGAAAGCGTATTGCACAGCAGATGCTAATGCCAATTATTGACTATGGAGACATAGTATATGGCTCGGCTCCTCAAACCCACCGTAGCAAACTTGACACCCTCTACAATTCAATTTGTCGTTTTGTTCTCCAATGCAACTACAATACACATCACTGCGAAATGCTCAAAGAACTAGATTGGTCATCACTAGAGTCTAGGCGCAAAGTTCACCTTTCCTGTCTCACCCTCAAATACTTTCTGGGCAAGCTACCCAGCTACCTGAACAAGCTCCTCACCCCTACCACATGCAGTACCTATCACCTGAGATCAGACTCCAAAAGACTATTCATGGTCCCAAGACTCAACAAAGTATCCGGACGTTCCTCCTTCTCCTTCCGTGCAAACCAAAAATTGAAACAACCTACCAGAGACTCTCATATCCACCACCAGCTTAAGTTCTTTCAAATCTAAGGCTGTCTCACACTTTAATCTGGTCTGTAACTGTTTCATACGCTCATAATATATATTTTCTTTAGCTGTGCATGCAATGTCTTGTATATAATGTATACCTTGTTCATTTATGTAACTGTATTTGTAACCATGTATTATTTTGTTTTACTCTGTGCCCAGGACATACTTGAAAACGAGAGGTAACTCTCAATGTATTACTTCCTGGTAAAATATTTTATAAATAAATAAATAAACAAAATTACCCGGGATCTAGATAAATGGGGAGGATATCAGATATCATGGATCGGGAGGATGATCTCGGTTAAAATGAACATACTCCCTAGATTATTATATTATTTCCAGACTCTCCCGGTCCACATCCCTGGCTCAGAATTAAAGAACATTCAAAAACTAATCTTCCACTTTATTTGGCAGGGTAAGAAACCCAGAATTACCAGGACAGTTCTCTTGGCATCAAGGGGGAGAGGAGGACTTGGTGTCCCAGACATCACAAAATACTACCAAGCTGCCCAACTGCGACAGGTAGTAGTCTGGAACGCTAACCCAAACCAATACTGTTGGCTAGATATAGAAACGTATTACGCCGGGACGCCTTCACTGCCGGCTTGCCTTTGGTCCCTGAGCAGGGAAAACATGCAGAATAGTAAATTCAAATTAGGTCCGATGAGACACACATGGGAGACCTGGACGAAATGCAAATTTAAATTTAAGCTCACAACACCTCAATCCCAACTATAAATCCCAATTTATAAAAATCCGAAATTCCCCCCTGGCTGTGAGCCCAGACAATTGGATCAATTCAAAGCAAAAAATATTAGAGCGGTTGCCGACCTCCTGAGCTTCGGGGAGTTCCTGAGTTATCAAAACCTACAAACCAAATATGAAATAGTAGGGCTGAATGTCTTCAAGTATCTACAAATTCGGCACTTTATTCGAACATTATCCCCAACGTTGGAATTTCCCCCTCTCACTGGTTTCGAGCGGCTCTGTAGAGAAACAGGCCACCAGAAAGGTCTTATAACACAAATTTACGCAGAATTGGAAAGGGCCATAGAAGCCCCCACACATACGCAGAATTGGAAAGGGCCATAGAAGCCCCCACAATGTGAAATAGTAGGGATGAATGTCTTCAAGTACCTACAAATTCGACACTTTGTTCGAACATTATCCCCAACGTTGGAATTTCCCCCTCTCACTGGTTTCGAGCGGCTCTGTAGAGAAACAGGTCACCAGAAAGGTCTTATAACACAAATTTACGCAGAATTGGAAAGGGCCATAGAAGCCCCCACACATGACTATATGCTGCATTGGGCAGCAGAATTGGATATAGTTATAGACCGAGAGGACTGGGAAAGAATTTGGGAAACAGCCTCAGGAACTTCCATATGTACCACAATCAAAGAAAATATATATAAAATATTGTTTCGCTGGTATCTTACCCCAGTTAGAATAAATCAAATCTACCCCCAGGCGTCCGATCTATGCTGGAGAGGCTGCGGTCAAAAGGGGGACATGGCCCATATTTGGTGGACATGTCCGGAAATTCAGAAATATTGGGAAACTATACAAAAATAATTATTACAAAAATTAATTGAAGAGGTCACAGACCTCAAAATCCCTATTGATCCGTTGACCTACCTGCTGGCCAGGCCCTTAGAAAATTTGGACCGACCAACAGGTAAATTAATCTCCTTCATTCTTACAGCGGCTAGATGTGCGGTGGCGGCCGCCTGGAAGAAGGTGTCTCCCCCCTCAAAACAAACGGTAAAAAATAGGGTGCAAGAGGTGATGAATATGGAGAAATTGTCAGCTTTTTTGAAAAGATCTACTGACTCCTTTAACAAGACATGGGATCCGTGGCTAACCCAAATGGCACCCCTACGTCATTAAACCATATATGAGAAGAAAAGAAGAAAAATAGCTCAGAGGCTTTAGCGAAAGAGACTGAGGACACGGGAAGCAACGGGCTTTCCCCCCCTCCCCCCCCACCCGCCCTCCTCTCTCTCTCCCCACTCTTGTTCTCTGTTTCAACACTCGCGCTCTCTGCGTAGCCCCTGGAGGGTCAGGGGAGCGCTGAGTCTTTCTCTTTCCTTCCAGTTTCTTTAGCTGATAAAAAGGAGAAAATCTGTATTAGGCAGTATTAATGTTTATGACTTGTACAATGTGAAATGTTTAAATGGCTAATAAATTTTTTTGGAAAATAAATAAATAAAAAGTTGTATGCCTTTTCAGTATTGTATCTACACACACACATACACATACACACATACACATACACATACACACACACAGTTAGGTCTGGAAATAATTGGACAATGATACAAGTTTTGTTATTTCGGCTGTGTACCAAAATAAATTCAAGTTACAGTTAAATAATGAATATGGGCTTAAAGTGCAGTCTTATCAGCCTTAATTTGAGTGTTTTCACATGCAAATTGGTGAAAGGGATTAGGAATTACATCTCTTTAATATGTAGCCCCCTCTTTTTCAAGGGACCAAAAGTAATTGGACAATTGACTCAAAAGCTGTTTCATAGACATGTGTGGGCTATTCCTTTGTTATTTCATCATCAATTAAGCAGGTAAAAGGTCTGGAGTGGATTCCATTTGTGGCATTCGCATTTGGAAGCTGTTGCTGTGAACCCACAACATGCGGTCAAAGGAGCTCTCAATGCAAGTGAAACAGGGCATCCTTAGGCTGCAAAAAAAAAATGAAAATCCATCAGAGAGATACAGTAGCAGGAACATTTAAGTGGCCAAATCAACAGTTTGGTACATTCTGAGAATAAAAGAACGCACTGGTGAGCTCTGCAACACAAAAAGGCCTGGACGTCCACGGAAGACAACAGTGGTGGATGATCGTAGGATCCTTTTCATGGTAAAGAAAAACCCCACAGAGTTCTAGCGATCTGGTGCCAGCTTGTGACAGGAGTTTGGTGCTGCTGTGAGCTGATCAGGTGCATTGCCTATCTTGGACTCCCCCACCCCTGTTGATGTCTTCACACAGAGATTTCTCTCCCACGTATGGTTGCTTTTTTTTAATCCTGTAAGTGCATTTCCTTTGGGCTGCAGTTTTTTTATGTACTCAGTTGTTTAAACAGTTACATGCTATGGAGCTTGCACTTCTGTTTGTTTTTTGTTTATATATATATATATATATATACTGCACCGACACACTTTATTCGAGCAAATACCCAGTATGTACCTGGCAGATCTGAATCGCCCGGGCTCCTGCACCTCTGACAAGCCCCGTTGGTTTGCCTCCCAGGGGTTCATGCTGGCTGACGGGCGGCTGATCTGTTAAATGATAATGATTGGATTTAATAGGCTGCAATGCTTCGCGTGTCTACCAGATGGCATAAATTCATGAATTATAATGCAGTATATAATATATATATATATATACTGTGCAGTATTGCAGCCAGCGGGAATAAAATGCTCAATCCCTGCCTGGAAAATAACCCAATGCACTCGGGCAAGAAAACAGTCACAAACCTCAATACACACCGGTATACCCGAATTCGTGGGACTAGCCGAGCTCGAATAAAGTGTGTCGCCAGTGTTAGATTATATATATATATATATATATATATATATATAGATATATATATATATATATATATATATATAGATATTACTTGTGAGCACATTCACATGTTTTAGACAGGTCTGCAACCCTGCCCTTCACCATTATCACGTAGCATACAGCGCTTCCACTGCAACAAGGAATTCTGGGAAATGACATGCAAATGAACACACAGTGCCACCTTTTGTCTCAAGACCACTTTACATTTTTAAACCCTTAAGCCAATGCATGCTGCATTAAACACTGCTTTTAAACATAGCCTGGGATGAGATGCAAAGCCAATAAACCCACTCACTGACAGACTGTTTCGCCCTAGTGGGTCTCGTCAGTGTGAGGTTGGTTGTACTGGCTCTGCAACTTGGGACATGAGTAGGTCTTCACCACACATGCTAGTTAATAATAGTGAAGGGCAGGGTTGCAGACCTGTCTAAGAAATGTGAATGTGCTCAGAAGTAATATATATATATATATTTATATATATAATGTCATTGTTATGGCAGTTAGCACTCACGTTTATGTAGAAGGCAGATGCTTGTCCCATAGCGTAGAAATAAGCGTGTAGAAACCAGGGGGATCCTGATAATAAATTGAGACAGCACACCGCAGATGTAGAAAAGAAAGTGTATTAAGAACACCAGGCAGCCAACGTTTCGGTCCTCGTTGAGGGACCTTCCTCATGGCAATGCACAAGTGACTGATCCGAACACCCATATATACCCACATCCCCATGTGAGAAAACACCTGAATCTAATTAAAAATGCACAAATCACATTCCCAGATACAGCCCACAGCAGATAAACCAATACACAGCACTGATACTAGGATAAACCAATCAGCTCACCTAATGTGGTATCTGTCATCACTGCTGGTCCATGTTTACATCAACTGTGCATGCATGACTACTTGTGTGTCACATAGCTGTCCAAAAACGTGCCTGACAACCAAGGAGGGCATGCATAAAATCGCCATATTTCTTACTCATCTACCAATAGCGCACTGAAAGGCTGCACATGCGCAACCACGCATGGCAACCCGATTGCGTCTATGGTGACATATGGGGCTACGGGTGCAGTCTAGATGCGTCATGTGGCTATCTATGCCTAGCAACCCAAAAGGGGCGTGCACAAATCACCGCTACTGCTACTATCGTGTGTTGAGCGCCGCGCGTGATATGCCGCGCATGCACAACTCCGCATGGCAACCTTATCGCTCCCTAGTAACTCAAGGGACTGTATGTACTGATTATACGCGGTTGCTGCCAGATGACCCCCATAGTGGCTACAACAGTGTAGTGACATAGAGCACTCAGTCTAAAAAAGCCTCTGTATGTACTAGATGGAAGCCCATGGTGGCCAAACACAAAGGGCATAGTCCAACACTGGCATAATGCACATGTGACAAGCTGCACTGCTAATCCGATATCACACCAACAGTGGTGGCTTTAGAGTCTAAACACAAATCTGCACTACGTGTGCGCTAGTCCTGGGACTGGAAAACAAAAACATAAACCAAAGTGCAAAACAATCTAAGTAAACATACAGGGAAAAGAGAACATGGAAGAAAATAATAGAACAATGACATTGCAGAGTAAACAGATTTTACAAAAAGCAACTAAGTTTCAAGTCCTCATTTAATCCCAAAGGGGACATAGTTCTCAGTTCATAAATCAATTTCGCCTCCTGTTGCAGAAGCAATTTATTCCTATCCCCTCCACGTGATGGTGGCTGTACTTGGAGGATGGGCATCTGTTTATAATGTCTTGCGACAGGTAGGTATTTAAGCTCAGTTTTATCATCCACAATGTTGAGCGCCTTTCTGATAGTAGAGCGGTGTATTGGAATCCGTTCCTTTAACATGCGCGAGGTCTTTCCAATGTAGAGGAGGCTGCACAGGCATCTGATGAGATACACGACAAAGCGAGATTCGCAATTGAGATAATGCTTGATGGCAATGCGAGCACCACTATGTGGATGTTCATAACTTGATCCAACCTGCATAAAGCTGCAATTAGTGCATCCATGGCAGCGGTATGACCCTGGTTTTCTACAGAGCCACGTTTTTACAGATGCATATTTGTCAACTGGATCCGTTTGTGTGAGCATGTCGCCCACATTGCGGCCACGCCTGTAACAAAGTAAAGGAGGTTCTTTACAAACTCGTCCAATTTGGCTGTCATTGGGCAGGATATGCCAGTTTTTATGGATAATGCGTTTAATGCGTCCTGATGCAGTTGAAAAGGTGCTAACAAAATGGCACCATTCCTGTGCAGGCTCTTTAACCTGTGGTGTTAATAACGCCGTTCTGTCGGTATTCCTCACTTTTCGTAGGGCGTCCTCTATATCTTTAGAGTCATAGCCCCTATCACGGAAGCACTGTGCCATATCCATGAGTGCTGGCTCAACCTCCTGTGGGTTGCTGATTATTCTCTTGACCCGCAGTAATTGGGAAAACGGAAGTCCTCTCTTAAGCGGTACCGGATGGTGGCTGGTGGCAAACAGAAGTGTGTTTCTGTCGGTGTCCTTATGATAAAGCCTAGTGGCAAGGCCTCCACTGGTCTTATAAACGGTGGTGTCCAGGAATGAAATTTCCTTGTCGCTAAATTGCGCCGAGAAGCGGATTGTGGGTGGAATTTTATTCAGATACTCAATGAAGAGTCAATCTACTCCAAGAGTGCAGATTCCGATCCATCCCACACAATGAAAATGTCATCTATGTACCGTAGATATTTTTTTATGCAGTGTACATATGGAGCATCGTGTAGGATATGTGTATGCTCATAGACGTCCATGAATAAATTCGCATATGAGGGCGCCATATTGGTCCCCATTGCAATGCCACTGAGTTGTAGATAGACATTCTTCTCAAATCTGAAGTAATTTTTGTTTAAGACAACCTCAATGAGTAGCAATAGAAACTCGACCGGTGGGCCTGTATGCATCACATGGGCATTACATTTTGTTCTTATGGCTTCCAAACCCTCCTTGTGTGGGATATTGGTATACAGACTACCAACATCGAGGGTTACCAGAATTCAGTCCATCCTTTCCAATTTAATTTTTCCGATCTGTAAGATAAAATCGGTAGTGTCCTTTACATGAGTGCTCATACCATTGACCATCGGTTGGAGATAAAAGTCAATAAACTGCGAAAGAGGATGACATAACGTCCCTCTTGCAGAAATAATGGTTCTTCCTGGTGGCTTAGTGGTGGATTTATGAATTTTCGGTAAGGTGTACAGGATTGGCATTCTGGGAAAGGGTTGTGAAATAAAATTGCCCGTCTCTTCTGAGATCCAGTTGTTTACTATCCCCATTTGCACAATCGAGTCAATTTCTTTTTTCTACTCAACTGTTGGGTCCCCTGGTAGGAGTCTATAGGTCATCTCTTTGGCCAATTGATCTTCGATTTCTTGCTTGTAATCCGCATATTTCAGCAGCACAATGCCACCTCCTTTGTCCGCGGCACGTATGATGATGTCCTTCGCTTTCCTTAATGTCTCTATCACAGTCTTTTTTTCTCGTGAGATGTTATGGAAACTAGTTCGTTTATTTTTGACACCATGGCTAGTTTCTTTATTCAACACATTCATGAAGGCCGCGATGCTGTGATTATTGGATTGCAGATCAAACTTACTGCAAATGGTGAAAGGTGGGGTTGCAGACGGTTATATTTTCATTTGCTATATGCTTTGCTGTGGAGGTTTTTTGTCACTTTTTTTACTCACCATAACTTAACTAAGTATGGTAAACCCCATCCTCATTGCTTCAGCTTTGCATAGCCAGTAACCAACCCCACACTGATGAGACCCATTAAGGTTGAAACAGCTGTCTGTGGGTGGGTTTACTGGCTATGCATCTTAACCCTGGCTGTGCTTAAAGCTGTGACCAAGCAGCAAGCTTAAGCCTATAGGGAACCATGTTTAAAATGGTTTTGAAGCAAAAGGTGGCACTGTGTGTTCATTTGCATGTCATTTCCCAGAATCCTTTGCTGCAGTGGAAGTTCTGTGTGCTGGGTGATAATGGTGAAAGGTGGGGTTGCAGACCTGCCTAAGACATGCAAATGAGCATACAGTTATATTTCCATTTGCTACTGTATATGCTTTGCTGTGGGTTTTTTTTGTCACTTATTTACTCATCATAACTTAACTATATATATATAAATGTATATATATATATATAAATGTGTGTATATATATATATATATATATATATATATATATATATAGCAACTGTAAATATTCCTGTATATTCATTTGCATGTCTTAGACAGGTCTGCAACCCTGTCTTCACATTATCACCCAGCAAACAGCACTTCCACTGCAGCAAGGGATTCTGGGAAATGACATGCAAATGAGCACACAGTGCCACTTTTTATCTCATGCTCACATTACATGAGCAACCCTAAGGTTTAACCCTGGCTGTGCTCAAAGCTGTGACCATGCAGCAAGCTTAAGCCTATAGGGAACCACGTTAAAAAGTGACACTGTGTGCTCATTTGCATGTAATTTCCCAGAATCCCTTGCTGCAGTGGATAATGGGGAAAGGCGGGGTTGCAGACCTGCCTAAGACATGCAGATGAGCATACAGTTATATTTGTATATATATATATATATACAGTATAATATTATATATATATATATATATATATATATATATATATATATATATAATGAGAACAGAAATTTATGGACAGCGCCCGTGATAGCATACACCTAAATTGCTGCAAACCTGAAACTAATTATCAAAATGCCACACCCCGCAAAGATGCCTATGAACAAACCATGTATATATATATATTGAACCATGTATATATATAATTATGACGGTGGATGTATATATAACATGTATAAAATACCAAAATAGTAGTAAATGTGCAAAAATATATAAACTACAATAGAAAAAATGATGACATAAAAATAATAAAAAAATAATGAAAATGTCTAAGTTGTGAAAAAATAATCTGTTCAAAAAACAATAGTCCAGATAAATAAAAGAAATAAAATATCCTGTGTCTGCAATAACATAAAAAACCTTATAGGAAAATTGTGGTCCAGGCTGCTTCTTCCTTGGGGTCATCAACCTCCTGTAAGGAATCCACTCCTGGCTTTGATTATAACTTTTGCAGACTTCTGCAGTTGCAAAAGTTTCCTCTGGCAATCTATGGCACATGTGCTGCTTCTCATTGCAGCTTCTGCCCTGGCTACATCATTGGAGGAATAATCAACACCCTCCTCCTGTGATGGATCTCGCCCTTTATTATTCTGGGCGTTGGCACTGAAAAACAGTTGCCGAGCATAATCTCCTGCCTGGACGTTACTGTCTCTGCCACAAACCCCCAGGCCTCTCTCCTAGCGTTCTTTACCTTCCAAGTTCCTGAGTATCCAGAGGCCTGTTTATTCTCCGTGCTGAAGCGTGTTGCCAGCCCGTACATGCTGCATTCCCTCCTAGCAGTGGCTACCCTTCTTTCTGCCGGCCTGCTGCTATCCCCTTGCAGTGGCGCCTTGGCCTAACCCCAAGACTTCTATTCTAAGCCTGTTACACCGTTACCCCGACTTCCTGCTTTCTGGATAAGATCTTTTCTCACCTTTCAAACAGAGTTTACTCGCGGGTTTCTTGTGCGGGTGTTGAAGTGCGCTTTCTGGATTGCATCTTCATTCTTAGGACTAGGACACTCATGCTGGACATCGTTGTGTGCTGAGGCGTCCATCCCTTGTTCGTGATGGTCCCACTTGGGTGTGGAGTTGACCTGTCCCCTACTGTCTCCGTGATGCTTACTATGCCCTTCGCCAAGACCATAACTTTGGATTTGATTCCCCCCAAATTTCAGAGGCCAGAGGAGGCGGATCCTGCAACTGCATGTACCACAACCAACAATTACGTAAACACTACTACCAGCTCTCTCGAATTGCTTGGGATTACAAGCCTGGTTCGTATCAAGACTACTGCTCCTATATCTTGCAGTGAACCCGCCCGCCCTATACCCTCGCTAACCACCACCCTGAATTCCTTGGGAGCTAAAGACTCTCGCAACTTCTTACATGATGATTCCACCAAGGCCATTGTCTGCCCCGAATTCCCCAATGTCATTTTTGTCCAACAATCAGTGTCCTGTGTCCCGTATTCTTGGATTATTACTATGCACTGGATACCTGGCTGCGGGCCTTCTGATGTCCCTATTCCGGAGTCCCCTGGTCCCATTGCCCATGTAACAAAAACCGCAGTGCCACCATTGTCCTTTGCGGCACTCGCCACTGTACACCTGGATTTTGGACCTAAATCTCGCCTGAGACACTTCAGGAACAACTCGATGTCTCCCAGACCTACTGTATGAACGGTCCTGTCCACCCAGGCTTCTCACCCAGTGGTGGGGGTACTGTAAGGAATCCCAACAAATCGTGGGTTTTCAACGCCACCTCTCGCCTAAGGAGGTTTAGAAGCAACTCCATGTCCCCCAAATCTGTGATGGACCCTGTTCGTCCGGAGTTCTCACCTGAAGGGGGGGGTACTGTAAGGAATCCACTCCTGGCTTTGATTATAACTTTTGCAGACTTCTGCAGTTGCAAAAGTTTTCTCTGGCAATCTATGGCACATGTGCTGCTTCTCATTGCTGCGTCTGCCCTGTGCTACATCATTGGAGGAATACTCACACACCCTCCTCCTGTGATTGGATCTCCGCCCTTTATATCCTGGGCGTTGGCACTGAAACAGTGCCGAGCATAATCTCCTACCTGGACGTTACTGTCTCTGCCACAAACCGCCCCAGGCCTCTCTCCTAGCGTTCTTACTGTATCTTCCAAGTTCCTGAGTATCCAGAGGCCTGTTTATTCTCCTGTGCTGAAGCGTGTTGCCAGCACCGGTACCTGCTGCATTCCCTCCTAGCAGTGGCTACCCTTCCTTTGCTGCGGCCTGCTGCTATCCCCTTGCAGTGGCCTGCCTTGGACTTCTGCGCTGAAGCGTTGGTTCTCCCCGACGCTACCCTGCGGTGAACTTCGGCCAACCTGCTGTCTCCTCCTGCTGAGATCGGCGTCATGGGCCGAGGCCGCTCCTCGCGCAGAAGCCGCTCACGCTCCTAAGCTGAAGCGGGGAACTCCTGTCTGCTTGTTGCCAATTCCTTGCTACGACTACGACCACCCGGATGTCTTCTATCCTGACCCTGCTTCGGCCATCGATTGTCCTGTTTTCTCCTACCCCGACTTTGGCTTCAATAACGACGATGCTGCCTTCTCCAATCCTGACCCTGCGATGTACGACTACAAACTGCGCACTCCGGATCAGTCTGCGTGGACTAAGGTCGGTGATAATGTAACCCCACCTCAGCCCCGCGGTCCGGTCCCGGTTTGTGGCGAGCATCGGCGTAACAGTATGCTCGGCCAACAAAAACCGGACCGCGCCGTGGCGGGGGTAGGCAATTTTCCAACTGAAGTTATGTCCCGGCCTGCGTACCAGTCCCACTATGAAGGCCAGTATCTGTGTGAAATAATAGCCTTGATTGAAGACCTGTATACGTATGAAGGTTTAACCCCTTTGCAAAGACAATGCCGTTGTGATCTCTTTCTTAAGGCTTGCTGCATCCAGGACTTAAAACAGTCTCTAGCCGATTGTATACGCTCCCCTGATTCCCCTTTAACCTGGGATAACGTGTACCCTATGGAACTGCTCGACGCCCAAGAGGCACTTTATGCCCTGGCCTCATCACTGGACATTCATCTAGTACAACAGGGCGCCCTCCTCATGTTGGATCAATATCAGGATATACTCCATGTACTTTCCTTAACACTTGACATTTGCATAAAAGAACAGGACCCCCTCCTTGCCAGCTACGCTGCTGCTTGGCAGATCTCCTATGCTGCCAGTCCTGTTGCTAAACCTGTGGGGGTACCTCCCTCTCCTAAGAATGGCCAAACCATCTCTCTATCGCTGCCCACTAAGGAAGAAGCTGCCACGCTCCCTAATCCTGAGTTAACCTTCCTAAGTTCTGTCCCTGAGGTTATTCCGGTCTTAACCCCTGCTAGTCAGGCCTATGAGTCCCCCACTGTATATCCCTGCATTCCCCAGGTCAGTGTGTCTTCAATAGCACCAGAGAATGAATCCTGTTTGCCCTCTTTTTCTAACCCACAAATTCTAAGCTCTGTTCCCGAGGTTTTTTCTGTTTTAACCCCTGCTAGTCTGCTCTGTGAGGTCCCTACTGCTAACCCTAATATTCCGCAGTTTAATGTTAGGTCCCTAGGGCAAGAGGCAGAACCCCCTATGACCCCACTCTCGGAGACTAGCTTCTATTTCCCTGATTCTCGGGTACAGAGTAATTTAACCCTTGAGGTTTTTCCTATGTTAACCCCTACAGGTCAGCCCTGTGAACCTCCCTTGGTAAATCCCTGTAGTCTTTCAGTCAGGGACACCTCCTTAGCCTCAGAGGATGAACCCCTTATGTCCCCTGACTCAGCTAAAATTCTCGGGGCTACGCCCCCTGAACTTTCGGCAATAATTCTGGCTCCAGTTAAGAGTATTCTGGAGCCGTTTGTTTCTCTAAACCTGTTCGCAGAATCCCTACTCCTAGGTATTTTGCTGACCCCGTCTATCACTCAGAGAGCTGAGACCCCTGCTTCTGAGCATAGACCCCTTTTCATGGAATCTGTAGTCGTTTCTGATGTCCCAGACACTCTTTCCCAAATACCCACTTCAGAGACCAGCACAGTCGTGGTTGCCCCATTTGCACTGTCTGGGTTCTCCTCTTCTCAAATCCTAGGGTTTAAAGCGAACAGTACATATTATGTCCCTTTCCAAGTGACCCCTTCTGTGATCAGTGTATCTGCTGTTGCTCCCTTAGTACAATTAAAGTTAGGGCCCTCCTATTTGGAGGATCAGGTTTTCAAGTTTGAAACTTCCCTTATCCCTGATATTGTAAACCTGCAGTCCCTTCTCACTGTAGCTAAAAGTTCTCCAGCAGCCGCTGAGTTAAGCTCTGCCGCTTCCAAATCTTCTGTTGTAGAAGCAACCTTCTCTAGCTTTCTTCTGTTTTTCCTATCTGTTATGCCTATCACCTTTACTAAAATTTCTGTCTTGCAAGGTATTTCTCCTATTAAGTCTGTGATACCTGCAATTCCTTTAATTGGTTCCAAGACCCCTGTCACTGAGTTTCCCATGGAGTCTGATGCCCTCATTAGGGATTCTCAGGGATCCAATTCTGAAACAAGCGCAATGCTATCTGATTTCATTACAGTAGCTAGTTCAGTTCCTGCTGGTTCTCAATCACCCACTTCAGTGACTAGCAAGATGACCCTTGTTTCTATTGGAGAGTCTACCCCAGCTTCTTTCACGGATCATGCCACAGCCTCCGGGATGATTAAAGATGACTTTAAGTCTGGGATGCCCACACCTTTAATAATACTGTTTCACGCTGATTCGCCCACAGTATTCGGGGTATCCACTACTGACTGTATGTCTACTACCACGAACTCTGGGGTATCGCAGTTGGAACTTTCAGTAATACCTGCTGTGTCCCTTTTTTTAAAGGACCCCGTCTTTAAGATGGACTTGTATTTCTCTGTGTCTCCCACAATACTTGGGGTACTTACTTTTGACTGTCCTGTCGCTAAACTAGGGTTACCTCTCAGGAAGGTGCCTGGAGCTACCGATGTTAATAACCCTATATTTAAAACAGTAATATTTCGCATTGCTTCTCCCACAGTATCATACGAGACCTGGGTACCTGGGACCTCCACCCCCAAGCCAAGTTCTAGTTCACTGTTTTCCTTCTCTGTGTTGGAGGTACCCAGCATTAACCCCAAGACTTCTATTCCTAAGCCTGTTACACCGTTTACCCGACTTCCTGCTTTCTCGGATAAGATCTGTTTTCTCACCTTTCAAACAGAGTCTTTACTCGCGGGTTTCTGTGCGGTGTCTGAAGTGCCCTTTCTGGATTGCATGTCTTCATTCTCTAGGACTAGGACACTCATGCTGGACCTCGTTGCTTTGCCTGAGGCGTCCATCCCTGTTCTTGATGGTCCCACTATGGGTTTGGACGTGCTGTCCCCTACTGTCTCCGTGATGCTTACTATGCCCTTCGCCAAGACCATAACTTTGGATTTGATTCCCCCCAAATTTCAGAGGCCAGAGGAGGCGGATCCTGCAACTGCATGTACCACAACCAACAATTACGTAAACACTACTACCAGCTCTCTCGAATTGCTTGGGATTACAAGCCTGGTTCGTATCAAGACTACTGCTCCTATATCTTGCAGTGAACCCGCCCGCCCTATACCCTCGCTAACCACCACCCTGAATTCCTTGGGAGCTAAAGACTCTCGCAACTTCTTACATGATGATTCCACCAAGGCCATTGTCTGCCCCGAATTCCCCAATGTCATTTTTGTCCAACAATCAGTGTCCTGTGTCCCGTATTCTTGGATTATTACTATGCACTGGATACCTGGCTGCGGGCCTTCTGATGTCCCTATTCCGGAGTCCCCTGGTCCCATTGCCCATGTAACAAAAACCGCAGTGCCACCATTGTCCTTTGCGGCACTCGCCACTGTACACCTGGATTTTGGACCTAAATCTCGCCTGAGACACTTCAGGAACAACTCGATGTCTCCCAGACCTACTGTATGAACGGTCCTGTCCACCCAGGCTTCTCACCCAGTGGTGGGGGTACTGTAAGGAATCCCAACAAATCGTGGGTTTTCAACGCCACCTCTCGCCTAAGGAGGTTTAGAAGCAACTCCATGTCCCCCAAATCTGTGATGGACCCTGTTCGTCCGGAGTTCTCACCTGAAGGGGGGGG
>WSYH01001237.1:0-52456 GCA_036426205.1 Ascaphus truei | reverse complement strand
TTTAAAAGTAAGCATGGACAAAATCCTGAAGGGTTAATCTGCAAAGGGATTGAATGTCCCAAGCAGAATTGGAGGGGGGGTGATAAAATAAATCTTATATCCAGACGCGAAAGCTACTGGATATATACCCTCAAAACCATGACCCCGAGAGGACTTAACATTGAATTTGACCTGGCAGCATTCCTGAGGGATAGTTAGGTCTGTATACTGCTGATGTTGATTATTACCTAACCAGGTTATCTGATTCTTGTATCTAAAGTATTCTCTTTCCACCTCTGGGTCCTCTATGCTGACATTGGCAGGGAGCTAGCTATCTTGCAAATTAAAAATAAGAAGCCACAAGGTTGCTAGTTACTTTTTATTCTTATTTCTATATGCAATTAGAGTTTTATTCATGTATTTTTATTACATGTATTGGCATTAGGATGTATCAATACTGTCTTTTTTAAGATATTTCACAGCATGCCAAAGTGTATGTATCTAGTGTTTATTGCTGTCCAGGCATGAAGTGGTTAAACCTGTTATACACAAATTGCCCGTCATCAGTTTACAAGTGGACAATTAGTAGGAGTTCCCAATGAGGACAATCATCCAATGGGAATCCCTCGCCAGCTATGCACAAAGGTATAAATTACCTCCAGTGCCCCCACAGCTCCATTACCCCTGAAGAAGTGACGTCAGAGTCACGAAACGCGCGTAGGGTGGAGCTTGCAGGACGTACCGCTACGTGCAGACCCTGTGTGAGGAGAAGAGGTTGATTGGCGGGGAACGTCATCGGAGGAGGGACCAGGCGCTCCGAGTCGCGGCCACGAAACGGGGATTTACGCCGACTCCAGCCTCCTCCTGCAATCCCTCGGCATCCTCCCATGTAAGCGGACGGCACGTTGTAGGACACGCATAGGGCATTACGGCATGTGAGTGCATGTTTTTAAGCCTGTTATTTTAGTAATAAATGTTTATAGTATTACACTATTGGTGCCCATTTCTGTTCCCACTCGGTCTATGGTGTTGCTGATGCTGGAAGTAAGGAGACTTGAGCTAATGAGTTTTTTAGATTCCTCTATGACCTTTCTATAGGAACACGGCCACCGTCAAGATTGCTTGATGGTAATGTTTGATCCAAGTATATAGTGCTTAGCAAGAATGAGCTCACCAATGTCTAAGTGTTAAAGATATATGTATGGGGACAACTTGGCTAGCCTTGTTTATATGTGGTAACAAAAAGAGGAGATATTGATCGAAGATGGGGGGGTGTTTTACGTTCATCGATTTTCGCTCCAGTGAGAACCTCTAACATTTTTTTCTTTTGGGACTTCTAAGTCGATTTAAAGCACCGACCTGATCCTGAAAGTCTCATTGAATGATAATATGTATAGTCATAGCCCCTTTTGATATACATGTGTTTTTTTGACCACAGTTTCCCCCTGGGCCAGAAAAAGCAGAATCAAGAGAACATTTCTCCTGTTCTACGAAACTGCTCCTGGGGATGTGTCTAACCACTTTCGTAATCATGTCGTTTATAATTTTTTGCACATTGACTATACTACTAATTGGTGATTTTAACATGTGTATAGCCATCCACGGTCATAGTTTCATCCCATTCATGATATATATAAATAATGGTTACGTTCAGAGGCATCTGTCGGGGTTGGCATTTTTGATATTCATTTTCAGGGTTGGCATGCAATTTAGGTGTATGCTATCACATGGTGCTGGCCATACATTTCTGTTCTCATTGTTTATAATATCACCACTGCTGATAGCATCCTGTGTGTATACACGTCATCCTGCAATTGTCACGCTGATCCTGATTTTATCAAGAGATGATGAACTCAAGTAAGAGAGGGCTCATGGAGACAACATATGCTGAATCGTGCAAGATTGACATGTCATAGACGTTTAGGATAGTATAGATTTGAAGACCCACTTTTTTTAAGCTTGAGGAGGCTGGCCAAGGAAGAATGAACCATTGTGCTCAGATGCTTTTATCATTCCAAAATGATCTAGAACCAATATAGTCCCTATGTGGACGTAGGTTCATTAAAACCCCTCCGGTTTGAACAACGTATTGATTTTAAGACCAAATGGAATGAATATCTTTAGAATCATGTTTAATTCACTCAATACTCTAATCAAATTATTAATCACCTATAGGGAAGGACAAATTGAAAGACACTGCTTAAAGAAGATAGAGCAAATACAACAGCTGGACTTTGGGGGTCCCTTTTGGTAATGAGGATAGTGGATAAACCAAAGAAGTTCGGAAGAGACAATGTATGATAGTCGTTATTGATTCTAGAGTACTGCCGGGGGGGCACCCCAATTTGAGATAAGTTACAGCAGGTCGACAACAGAGGGAAATCAAGGCTAAATAGCAAAGTGAACTGCACTATGCCTGGAGGAGAACAACGTCATCGCTGTGTATACGCGCAGACGACATGATGAATAACAATCTAAAGAGTACGACTCCAAAGGATAATATATCATATAACAATCTACAGAATACAGAGATACAGTATGGGATAAATGATCCATACATTCATCAGGATCTACAAGATAAATATGCCGGACAAGAATTGGAAAAAAACCTAATGATCACAATTTGTTTGTCCATGGAATAACATGTGGTTCAGGTAGTACAAAGATTAAAATGAAAAATCACATGTGAACGATTATACTAGGAGAAAAAGTATTTGGAAAAAAGTAGTCAGCTATACCAAATAGAAAATCCCCAACAACGCAATAAGAACATTTACTGGCCTCTGCCTCAGAGCACGCTAAGTAAATCTCCAAAAAGAAAGCCAAAAAAGTGGTGGTGGGGTTGGCCGTTGAATAAGAGTCGCGCAAAAAAAAACCAGCAAAAAACGAAGGAGCGAGGTTATCGAAAAACGGCGGCCATTAGTTTGTTAAGTTTTGTTCTGAATTTAGAAACAAAAACAAGGTAGGCGTCGCCAAAAGAGCGTGCTGGACTGTCAGAACCTACATCTCGCCATTTTCAAAAATACCTAATTCAGAGAGGGCGAACGGCATCTAGCGGTTGTTCGCTGCCAGTTTTCTACAGATTTGCTCCGCCAGAGAAAAGTTGGGCAAGAAGCTGGAGCTCGCGGGCCTGGAGAAGGAAAAAAAAATCGGCGCATTTTTTAAAAATTGCCCCACAAAACACAAAATTGTGCTGCAGCGGCGCAGTGGGCTCTCCATGTTTGTAGAGAACAAAATCGCACAGAAAAAAGGGGGGAAAGGGGGGAAAAAACGCAATGTCATGTGCTATAACTGCGAATTCGCACATTTCTGCATATGGAATAAACTCTCCAATAAAGCAACTTTTTATTACCCTCCCCGCCAATTTTTAAATTCGCTGCTCTCTGCAAGGCCCCTAAATCTCATCTTGGTTCTGAAAGTTATTACTTACTTACAAAAAATCTCATACTGCTTTCTTTTTTAGAATTATGCACAAATCAGGAACCCGAAAAAAGTGAAAACCTTCCCTTTTATTGGGATCGACAACCGACGCGTACCAAGGCATTCACGTCCTCATCAAGAAAAGGAAGCGCGAGGAACCCGTGTGTGATGGGAATCGGCAGGAACAAATAAGAGAAAGGGCAAGGAGAGTGAATGCTAAGAAGCCGAGTAAGCACAGAAATTCGAGGGTGATGTTATGTGAATTATATGAGAGGGTTTAATAGATGGAGGTGAGACAAAATATTCATCAATATGCTCAAAATGATGATATAGGAATGGTTGTGAATGAAATGTTCCCTAATCGACTTTACTTGATTGGGAGAATGGGTTACGCATGGCGTTCCTCGATATATTGGTGGAGGGAAATGAGTATATGAGTTGGCGTTGTGATATAGCTATATTAAAGTCCCTAGGGGTTCTGTGGATGGAGAATGATGTAGCTCCACCCCGAAGTACTCCTATGAGACAATGTTCACAGGGCGCTGGTGGACTGACAAAACCAAGCCTTAGTGGTAGAAGTCTACGTGTTCCTAAATATACAACAGCGGGATGATAAAGAAAAACTCACATGGGAAAAGAGCCTGCTCTTCTTCATTTTGCTGGCAAGAAAGTTCAAGTAAAGGAACTGTTATCCGGTGGACTAGATTGAAGTATAAAACTGAGAAGCAAGTGTTTCAGGGCAACAAAGCCCAGTATGATCATGATAACATCTTGTGGGTAAAAAAGGTAATCATTGATTAAATGTCGAACATTGCATGGTGCCGGACACGAAATGGAGGGGTAAGCTCTTACCGCGTTTATCAACTCTGTAAATGGCCCGCTTCGTCAGCAGGAGTATGTTTTGGTAATTTATCCTATCATATTTATTGTTATATCTACTTAAGATCCCATTATCGCTACACGTGGCCAGGAGGTGGGCTGCTCATTGCGCTAGTAGTCTTAAACCCCAAGAGATTTAGATCTATTGTGTAGATTTGAATAAATACAGTCATGAACGATTACTTCTTTAGTTAGACATTTTGCTTACAAACATCGGATCGCAGGATGTAATTCCTTACACAGAGGTATGCTTGTAGCGATGCAATGACTTCATGTAGCTTAGTGGAAAACAACACCGAAAATCAGAGTTAAATGCGAAGTAAAATAGTTAAGTCGTTTTACAGAACATTGTGAATTGGACTGTTTTACCCTTATCTCGCCGTTGTCCCATTTGAGGTTTCCATGCAAACCAATGGAAAAATCAAGAGTCCAATGCGAAATCACATTTTGAATACAGAAATTAATATAATTTCAAGAGCTCGATGTGGTGGTACCAGAATCCAAATAATGTGGAAGAATTAATCATTCTCCATTAACATGGACTCAGGACTAAATAAATCCTTTTTTTTCACATACCAAGTTCAAAGGAGCCTTCAAGAAACCTTCTATGCGGTATGCGTATTAAAATACTTTGAATCCATAGGTGCAGAGGGGACACGATACCGCACAAAGCAAAGAGAATTTATCCAAAGAAAGAAAACTGTTGTCATTAAAGTGAGGTTGAAGTAAGATGGTATCTTATGCGATGTAGAGCGGCGGCACAGTAGAGTGGATTAGTCTTGCAGATAAGAGCGACGATCTAACTGATGGACTACCAACCTAAAGGTGGGGTAGACCCAAAGTCCTCCAGCCTGAGAATGTTATTGGAAAAAATCGGCTATGAGAAGTTTTTCCGATATCATATAGATGAATTTTTCGTGACTAAAGCCTTAATCGGATCTGGGTGTATTATCAGCAAATCAATAATTTCAATTTTCTATATACACATCCCGATCACCTAGAACCAGCCTATATCTAAAAATCCATAAATTCCAAAACTAAACCTGCACAAACACATCAACTATACCAAGCCGTCCAGGGGTGAACCATTGTTTCGGGGGTAAAGTACGCTGACGTCCCACGTGTCCAATATGTTATATGTATAATTTTTACCACCTATAGGTGGGAAAATTCAGCTTTCTTACCTTAGCGGACCGTCAGCGGCATGTACCTGGTGACTAGCCATCTCCGAAATTATATGAGAAGCCCTACCCTCATCTTGTTCCCCAATGGCGATAGTAGCATCCTTATATACATGGCTCAACCAGGAATAAGGTTCACTACTGGTCTACAAAACATTTTTTGGATCAGAAAGGAAGCATAGGGATATAGCAAACTACAGCGTTGCATATTACAGCCATACTCATTTACTTGTGGAGCACAATATGTTAAAAATTTTGTTGTTTGAAGAAACATTTATTATTTACATAGATTATGTGGGATGGCCGCTTGGGCACCAGATTTCCCAGTTCTGCGAACCAATCTACATATGGGTTTTGGTGGGAGGAACACCAGTGTTTTAGGGGGGATGCAGGTCTGGTGGAGTCTGGTGTTCTATGGGCCCATGCATACAACAAAAAATAAAACAAAGATACTCCTTATTATTATGTGGGCTGGACCCTTGGAAAGATCTGGAGGTTGAAATTTGAATCCTTATGGGAATGACATGGATTTGTGAAGTTCACTTTTGCTATAATAAGGAGAGACTAGGCTTTTTTGTAGACTCTAGAGCTAGTTGTACTGAGTGAGCGACCATAGAAATTCTTACAAAAACTACATTTTCAAGGGTTCAGATTGCAGCTAACGAGCTATTTACACAACACTACACAATTACTAAAAGTGCTGATAGAGTCCAACACCCCCAGCGACAGAGGGGCACCAGTATCTCTTAGAACAGGAGAACTTGGTATCTCTCATAGATGTCTGATTTCACTGGCCAAGGGGGAACTGTTAGGTCCCAAAAAATCTTATATCCAAAGGCCTATGATAGTCTCAGTATTATTTCCATCGGAGACTTTCAGACAGGGGGTGAGGTTGGTGCTTTAAACTCGCACCGCATGCTTGGAAGGAAATACCAAACAAGTAACAAATGTTACTAGAAGTACATACACGTGGTCGAAAATGCTTATGACATAGAAATAGCGCTTTGCGAATACTGGGGGGACTAGGGGGAAGGGGAAATAGGAAGAGAAGGGCCGGCGGGGGGGGGCGAAAGAGAACAAGAAAAAAAAAAACAGGGGAACGCGGGGAGAAGAAAGGAGAAAGGGAGAGACAGGTCAAAAAAGTGCACGTGGGGTGGAGAGGTAGCGGAAAAGTTTGGTGCACCGTCGAGAAAAACGGGAGGGGGAAACAGGAAGGAAAGATCTCCTCTTTTTTGTTACACCCCTTAGCAATATACAATAGACAGTCCGAAAAGGCATAATACATTCTAACTTCTAAAAATAGACAGTTGGAGATATTTATTTTGATAGTTCTTAATAATTGGCTCAAATTACCATCAGAACTGCGCTGTGGTTTTAAGAAGCAAGGGAATCTAAAACTCTACATTAGCGAATCCGAAGTGCCCGTCTAAGCAAATACTTGATCATTCTAATTACGTGTTGTGCAAAAGAATGGTACTCGGTCATCTTATGTACGTACTATGTCTGAACATGTAGGATCTCTACCCAAAAGATTGAATTACAATTTCCCAATTTAATAAATCTGTACTGTCACTGACGGGTTCAGAGTCACAAATGTGATCTAGTACTACCTTCGTTATGTGATAAACGATCCTCATATGTCCTGGGGGTGTAATCAATATATTGAGCAAGGACACCACGCCCTTTAAGTACGTGCTTTGGTTAGATCATACAGTGGCCGACACGCTTATCCTAGTGTGGCCTTTCGGCGCACGTCTGATAACCGTGAGCAGATGTCAGTAGCTGTTTATTTTTTTTATTTTTTTATCCAGAGTCTGAGTATGCGGTTTAGTTATAGCGCTCGAATGAATAAGTTTGCATTTATATATTAGCCGTGTCTGCAATACTGGCAAAACAGGGGTCAAACCGTCTAGAAGCTCCGGGGGGGCTGAATATCGCGGAAAAGACTATGAATTGTCTGAAAAGGAGCAAGCGTTCTACAAAGTAATGGTATTCAACGCCCAGGTCAGAGCCCTACATGCGAGGATTAACCAGGGTATACTGGTGTGGAGCCACGCCAGAAAGAGGGCTTCAGTAACGATATTATAAATTTGCATATTTATAACAGACGTAAGGGGACAATTAGAGTGCAGTTTGCCTAAGAGTGAAAGGTGGGGACGGTCAGTATTGGAAAATTGCGATTATGAAGGGGAAAAGACGCAGGGGTGAGGGCGTATTACTGGGTAAGAGGTGCGAGAGGGAGGATAAAGTCGGACATTGATCAGAGGCCTAATACTTCGGACAGTTTGCACGGAGCTGCCTCGAACCACACAGAAAAGGAAAGGAAGATGGAGGGAGGGACGGTAAAACACAGAAGATATAGGGATTAGCGTGAGCAACTGCAGTTATGTGATCAACTTCTTATCTTATCGTGGACAGGGGTTACAGCAGAGTACAACCTCTCACGCCAGAGGAGGAAGACCAAATTCAAACGTGGAGAGATGGAATGTGTTCATTTCCTGGTGGAATTTCGGGTCAGAACGCATTCCTTCTTGAATAGCTATTGATTACTCGGGAATAAGAGGGGGGCGTCAAAAACGGTCGGGACAAAAATAAAAAAAGAGAAAATTCTCAAAAAAGAACGCTGTAGGCTTATCTTGCGAAGGGGGGGTTCCAATAAAGTGAAAGGGGGGTGACCGGGGCAACTAAAAAAAGGGGTGTCTAGGTAGGGGGGTGTATCTCGTATGTTTCGCCTCGATAAGTTTAGTTATTTTTCTATTTTCCACACCAAGCTGCCCTAAACCATCTTGAAGTACAATATTCAAGTTACCTGGCGTAGCTATAATTGACTGCGACACTGCGTTTGACTGCACATGGGGGGGGGTTGATTTGTGAATGCAATTTTAATGTATTTTGGGAGGATGTCGGGATCAATTATTATGATGACCTGCCTTTTGAAAATATGCGCAATTATCTTTGGAACTGCAGGTAACATCTATCCAGAATTCCTGCACTGTAGGCAGTAACCTGATACACAAAAGCAAAAGGGGGCCGGCTGTGAAACACGGGAAGATCCGACGAACCAGAACACAACAAGTCACATAACAAGGGGGGATTTTGACTCTTGTAATCAATGGAACACAACGGGGAAAGATTCGTCAACGGGACCATTCGGTTTCTGAAGCTTGGCATTGGTTTTTAAAGTCTTAAACCGTGGGCCGGCTAGCCGACATTCTCCCTCGCTGCGCCTGCGTGCCTAATTTTCCATTGTTGGCTTTGGAGTCACCCTCTGTAATCTCTTGTGGATGAGCTACTGATGATAGGGTACTGCGCATGACTCGCAAAGCACCCTCCAAAAACCGGCCACCCCCAACCCTTTGATGAGCTAGCTTTGTACGGTAAACTTGGTTGAATAAATCCCTTCTTGCTTTGATTGTAATCAATTTGCACACAGCACTGTTGCACTTGAGAGTTAAAAAAAACCATTATCTGATTCATGTTTGTTTGATGCGTACATTACACACTTTTTTGTCATTCTTTCGCTTTTTCTTTGGTGTAGGATGTGGGAGGGGTGTCATGATTATGATTATCAGGAATGTAAAGAAATAAATTTATTTTATTTTATCAGGACAAAAAACAATATACAACTAATCATGAATAATACAAAATGCAAGTCTTTAATTCATGCTTCTGCAGATGTAAATTGGGCCGGTGGTAATCATGAATAATCAATACATTGATAAGAATATTAATTTATAATATATAATAATATATAGATAATATATAATTTTTTCTTTTCCGTCTATATCCTTCCTACTCATTCTGTTTAACAGTACAGTAGATTGCATTTGAGAGACGGAAGGTTTTGTTACATCATTACTGCAGTTTTGATAACACAACTTTACAAACAGTTCACAAAACTTTTCCTCTTCCCCTCTCCACCGGCTCCACCACCCCCCACCAGACCCCACCACCTGCCTTTGACCATGCCAAATAGCGCAAAAGGGATAACTAAGCAGATATACAACTAGGCCTGAGACCTAATGATAATTTTGAGTTACTCGCAAACTCAATCCGTAAATATATTATAAGGTAAAATCTCCCCCTGAAGAGAGCGCGGAAGTTGGAAGTAATTTTTATATATTATTTGCTGTCGACCTCTGACATTCAGAGCGTGTTAAGCGTCACTATGGAAAACTAAGTGAATTCAAGTACAGAAACTGTTTTAAAACTGTTGTTATTAGAATTTTACTGTCATTTTGTTCAATGTGTCGTAGTTAAGATGGTGATAAAGCTAGCTGTGACTCCTAGGGGGAAATTAAAATTATATAAGCCGCCTATATTAGTGGAGGCGGTCGTGAAGGGAAAAGAAACCCCTCAAATGCGCATATACCTAAACTATCATGAAAAAGGTAAAAGCCCAAAAATAATATCCACAACACAAAACAAGTACCAGTAAAAATAGTGACCTGTGAACATACAAGGGCTTAACAACCCCATAAACGCAGGAAAAATTCCTGAACTACCTATAAAAAAAACAATCATAGCTCTACTAGCAAAGACACCCCCTTCGGACGCTAAGAACTCTCAGCAAATTAAAGAAAGACTGGGTGGGACAGACTAGGAAAAAAAGAAAGGAAGGAAGAGAAGGGGGGTGTAATATGTTTGCTCCAGCATACTCGCAAAGAAAGACGGGAGTGGGCCACATTAATTAAGAAAAAACATTCCCAATAGAAGATAAGTAAGCCAACAGAATGGCGGAGCACAGAAGGAAGACTCTTGATTGCCAGTCAGTCAGTACATTTGGAAAGGAATATTCTAATATATAGAAATATATATGGCCCTAATGCTCATGATCCTCAATATTTAAAAGCCCCACCCAACGATTAAGAAGTATAATCAAAAACACGTGATAGGCAAATACAAGATAACAAAATTTTATATCAGATCAGGAAGCTAGAGGGAAGACGCCCACATCATAATCCCAACAAAAAACATGATGCTCCATAAAAAGATGCATTAAACCAAGTGGTGGAAACGACCTGAAACCGTAACAACCCAATAGAGGAATACTCATTGTGTATTCAGAATAAATAATCACTTGCCACCAATATCTCTGAATAGATTCATCCTTGTTGGCAAAGGGATGCCACTAAATCTCTCAAACAAAGGGTCAGTGACCTAACATTTTCCTTGTCGACTACTCCAGTACTAATTGAATTGACTTGGGTATTTCTGTGGAAGGCCGCAATATCTGGGGTTTTCCAATTACCAATTTTCCAAAACTAATAATTTACGGAATTCCTACTCTACAACGGAAGGATACAAAACACAATGGAACACCGCAGACTCATAGAAACCCGTGCTGTTCTGGAGGCCTCCATTCATTAATTAGAGGACTGGTTGCAGGGTACATGCAACCACACTGGTTTCTTGCAAGTCTTATTTATTGAGCCTTAAAAATATGGCACACAAACAAACCGCTTATTTCAAGCTACAAAAGAAATTCAGTCCTGGGCAGGGCTTTCCTTGCCCAACAGGGCTGTTTAGATTCCAGCATAAACGTACAGCAAACAGTTCCATCAAAAATGTATAAAATAGTGAAGACAGACCTTATTGCAGTACACTCCTTCATCATTTCAGATACGCTCACTAGTCAAAACGCCTGCATGTGTGATGCAGCCTGGGGTTTTTAAAGCTCCTTGATGAGCAAGCTAGGGATCAGAACTTTAAAACCAGACTTCCCAGCTGATAAGTTTAAACACTGGGCGGATCCCTCTGCGACCCTACAACATAGTCTGCCAGGCATAAGGGCTGGTTACGTTCATTCACCCAATAAGAAATGATTATAAAGAAAGCATATAAAAAAACACCATAAAGAATAAGACAACACAGAAACCGGGAGAACGTAGCTACCAGAAAACAGCAGTTGTGTGAAATCTGGCTAGACAAGCAGGAATGAACAAAAAAACACAGCCACGGAGGAAAGTGGTGCCTTCTTTAAAAGTGGTGGGAATAAAATTAAGACAGGGCTGGATTGAGAGAACAAACCTCATAGAGGCTCCACAAACCACATAAATCCCTCACCATCCATCACATATGACATACACTCTTCTTCTCCTTATTTATGGGTGTAACATCTAAGTTTCAAACTTATCTGTTTCTTCACCATTATTTCTATATTGGTGGGGACTAATCTCAACATATATATACCAACGAAAACATCCGGATTGCAATACGTACAACTATTAGGGCGTGATCTATGGAGAGAAACTCCAACGACGACCAATATACCTCTAGAAAAAAACAATACACTAGACACGTACTTAGTCAGACAGGACAGATACCCAGATACACTCGAACAGCATGCATATAATCAATTGATCCAAGTCGTCTGAAGCAAAATACTGATCATTCTATACGTGTTGTGCCAGAGAATGGTAATTCATCTTGTGGACGTACTAGATGTCTAACATGTAGATATCTACAAAAAGTGGTTTACATTTCCTCACATTTTAATAAATCTGTATATGCAGTGAAGGGTCAGATCAATTGTCTATCTACATTCGTTATTTACATCCTCATATGTCCTTGTGGTTATCAATATATTGGCAGGACAGCACGCACTTTAAGTACGCGCTTTTTAGAGCATAGGCGTAATATCATTCACGGTCTGACTACTCATAGCCTGTCAAGACATTTTCTTGAAAAACATAATAAAGATCCTTCTTCACTTTCTGTTCTGGGATTGGAATTAATCCCTTCTACATCATTAAGTGATGATAGACATAAGAAACTTAATATCAGGGAGATTTATTGGATTTATGTGCTTGACACGCTGAATCCAAGGGGTCTCAATGATTGCATCGATACAAGCACCATAGTGTAGTGGCTATTTCCCTCTATTTCAATATCAGGTGGGTTACAGAGGTCTGGTTTGAACGTGTTTAACATGTTCCCTCTGTTTCCCAACGTGGTGGCGTTTGAAGGGACCCCTGGCCAGGAACATATCACAATATATATTTAGTTATAGAAATTTGATAGAATTAGTAATATTAAACATTAGTAGATTCACAATACACATTAGATAGTTTAATTATTCACGTGATCACATCACTTCATATTTAAATAATCACACACATTGTTATATATATTTAATTTAGAGAATAAATACATATACATATTTCATCATAATTTAGTCACTTATAAGTACACACACATATCAGAAAGAATTACATTTATATTATATTACAATTTTATTATCTCATATATCTTTATTCACTAAATCATAACACTTTATATTATTTATATACTGTATACTAATAATAACTTAATGGATTGCTGGCATCTTGTGGTCTCCATTCTTTGTTCTTTGTTCGCTCCTCTTTCTTTTCTCTTTATTATAAATGATCATTGTATAACTATTAAATTAACATTCCAATTCTTGGGTTGGATATTATCCATTTTGGAGGCAAATTATATGAACCTCCTGTTTTTTCCATTTTCACATGATTCATTTATGTCAAATCAGTCCTTCAGATAGGACATACATTGGCATACATATATAAATTACCTATTGCTAAAATATTCTCTCAAATTGGTGGATATATAATTCCAATATTAAATAAATATAGTGTAAATATGTCTTTTCAATCATTCCATTTATCATTAATTTCAAATTTAATGAATTTATATATATATTTTTTTTATATTTTATATTTTGTTCATTTTATGGTATTTAGTTTGATACATATAATCAATTCATATTTTTAGCATTTATTTCATATTATTATATTTTCAAATACATCTCCCATGGAAAGTTTCATTTCTTCCTTAGAATTACACATTATTTTATTATTCATAATATTGTATTTATAATGTGTGATCAATTTCATCAAGCTTTTAAATTACATTTATTTACATTTATATAATGATTATTAAGTGTTTTAGTTTATTATTTATTCAGTATACTTATTTAGTCTGTGTGTATATATATATATATATATATTGTCCTTGGCATTCCTATTGTTGTTATGAGGAAGATAAATAACATCAGGGTCCTGGGACGTATTCGTGGCATTAGTCTATGCAACTGATAACTGGCTGCGGGCCTTCTGATGTCCTAATGCAGGAGTCCCCGGGGCCCTTGCACTGTAACAAAACGCAGTGCCACCATTGTCCGTTGCGGCACTCGCCACTGTACACCTGTATTTTGGACCAAATCTCGCCTAGACCTTCAGGACCTCGTGTCTCCCAGACCTACTGTAATGAAACGGTCCTGTCCACCCAGGCTTCTCACCCAGTGGTGGGGGTACTGTAAGGAATCCAACAAATCGTGGGTTTTCATCAAACGCCACCTCATCTCGCCTAAGGAGGTTTTAGAATCACCCAATGTCCCCCCTCAATCTGTGATTGACCCTGTCGTCCGGAGTTCTCACCTGAAGGGGGGGTACTGTAAGGATCCACTCCTGGCGTTTTGATTATAATTTTGCAGACTTCTTTCTGCGTTGCAAAAGTTTTCTCTGGCAATCTATGGCACATGTGCTGTTTCTCTTGCAGAGCGTCTGCCTGTGCTACATCATTGGAGGAATACTCACACCCCTCCTTCCTGTGATTGGATCTTCCTCTTCCGCCCTTTACTCCTGGGCGTTGCACTGAAACTGGCCGACATATCCCTACCGGGACGTTACTGTTTCTTCTTTCTGCCACAACCCCGCCCCAGGCCCTCTCCTAGAGCGGTCTCTATCTCCAGTTCCGAGTATCCTAGGCTGTTTATGCCCTGTGCTGAAGCTTGTTTTGCAGTTCACCGGTAAACCTGCTGCATTCCTCCTAGCGTGGCCTACCCTTCCTTTTCTGGACGGCCTGCTGCTATCCCCATTGCAGTGTGCCTTCCTTGGACCTTCTGCGCTGAATCTTGGTTCTCCCCGACGCTGCCTTCCAGTGACTCGGCCAGCCTGCTGTCTCCGCTGTATCGGCGTCATAGGTCGAGGCCGCTCCTCGCGCATAAGCCACTCCCGCGCTCCCAATCGCTCCTACGCCTGAAAGCGGGGAATCTCCTGTCTGCATTGTTGCCGATGCCTTGCGACTATCTACGACCACCCGGATGTCTTCTATCTTGACCCTAGCTTCGGCACTCGATTGTCCTGCCTTTTCTCCTACCCCGACTGTGGCTTCAATAACGACCTGTGCCTTCGCCTTCTTCTCTCCAATCCTGACCCTGTGATGTACGACTACGAACTGCGCACTCGATCAGTCTGCGCGGACTAAGGTCGTGATAAGTAACCCACCTCAGCACCGCGGTCCATGGTCCCAGTTTGTGCGAGCAGCGGCGACCACCGTTCCCAGCCAGATTCCTATTATCGAAAAAGATAAAGGAAAAGCCCGATCCCTGTGTAAAATCCATAATAAGGTTTAATGACATGAACAAACAATGCACCCTCGCACTTGCCAGTAAATTAACAGCGTTTCAAGGCCTAATGCGCCAATATGTGTTCAGACTGTGCAAGTTTCCTTCTGTTCCGTCTCGCTGTAATGAACCTGCAGGCTTCACTGCTGCTGGTGTCACCGTCTCAGCGTCCTCTCCTCCCCGGCAACCCCGAGGAGCAAGCCTGCAGTTCCTGTTTCAGCACGGCTTGCTTAGACAGGATTCAGGGAACTTCCTTCCTTGCTGGTGGTCTGTTTTTGGCTCTGATCTCTTCCACCACCGTAGTCATTAACCACGGTGACGCTCACGCTTTTCTTACCGACTCGGCGGATTTCATCAGGGGTGACTACCCTTGTAATGGCTTACTTTTTATAATGCCTCAGTCCAATTGACAAATTACAAACCCATGTTTTTCTAATTGTTTAGAGGTCATCTGTTCTGGATGTGATAGTAAATGGTAATTGATTGACAATGCATATTACTCAAAACAGTATCAACATTAGAGGTGAATATCATGAACTAGATCATATATCATGAATAGCTACTGTATGAGGAATAATTAACACTTAAAAGACAACTACAAAATGGTAAACTATGATATATTACAACATACTAACATTTTAGACTTAAACACAACCTATTACCTGATGCTACTATCTCATATATCAATCTGTTGAAAACCAAACATTTAATTATAATTGAACTGCACATTTATATAACATTCACTATTTGCTAAGAGAAAGAGCGACGCCCCGCATCCACCGAAAATAAATAACCAAATACTGACTGCATAAATACTTAATAGTAAGTCAGTGGTGCTACAAAAGTCCAGGTATATATAAAAAGAGAAGAAGGAGCCCAAAATAATAGCACCACTCTAGTATACCATGTTGAATATACAAATACACACAGTTTATTTATTGAACTGTCACAGAACAAACAAATATAAAGAAAGCTAGATATTTAAAATCAGGCATAGATCCCCTGTACGTAAACATGGCAATCGATTCTACACGCAAATCTAAATAGACATAACCTCTCAATAGAGAGTCATACCCACAAGTGTATCACAGCAAAGGAGGTTAAGTACTACAGATTAGGCTGGGATATGGAGGAAATAGCTTAACCAACAATTCAAATCAGAACACCCACTACACAATCACGGTAATCATGTAGTCATCCCTGAAAGGTAAACACATCTGTGTAATAATCAAGCAGTGGGCGATTGCAACCGTGTGGCTTCTTATTTAATAGCATGGACAAAATCCGGAAGGGTTAATCTGCAAGGGATGAATTTCCCACAGAGAAATTCTGATTATGGGGGGTGGATATTCTTATATCCAGACCGAAACGCTACTGGATTACCCTCAAACCCATGACCCCAGGACTTAACATTGATTTGACCTGGCAGCATTCCTGAGGGATAGTTAGGTCTGCCCCTGCTGGATGTTTGATTATTACCTAACCGGGTTATTCTGATTTTTTATCTAAAGTTTCTCTTCCACTCTGGGTCCTCTATGCTGACATTGGCAGGAGCTAGCGCAACGGCTATCTGCAATTAAATAAGAGGCCACAAGGTTGCTAATTACTTTTTATTTCTATTTCTATATGCTTAGAGTTTATTCATGTTTTTTTATTGATGAGTGTCATCAGGTGTATCATCCTGTCTTTTTTAGTATTCCACGCATGCCAAAGCGTAGGTATCGAGTGCTTATTGCGGTCCACATGAGTGGTGAAACCTGTTACTAACAAATTGCCCGTCATCGTTTTTACAAGTGGACAATTAGTAGGAGTTCCCAATGAGGACATTTATCCAATGGGAACCCATCGGCAGCTGTGCACAAAGTTATATCATTACCTCAGTGCCCCCACATCTCCATTACCCTGAAGAAGTGGACGTCAGAGTCACAAACCCCGTAGGGTGGAGCTTGCAGGACATGCCGTCTACTTGCAGACCCTTGTGAGGAGAGAGGTTGATTGGCGGGGAAACGTCATCGAGAGGACCAGGCGCTCCGAGTCGCTGCCACGAACGGGGATCTACGCCGACTCCCGCCTCCTCCTGCATCCCTCGGCATCCTCCATGTAAGCGGAACGCACGTTGTAGGACACCGCATAGGGCATTACAGTCATGTGAGTGCATGTTTTTAAGCCTGTTTATTTTAGCATAAATGATTATAGTATTCACTTTTGGCCCTTTTTCTGTTCCCATTCGGTGTAGGTGTTGCTGATGCGGGAAGTAAGGATCGTGTTACCAGTAGCAGGAATCAGTTTGGAGCCACCGTGAGAGAGAAAGAAACCTTTTGAGGGCCCATTTTTATCTATTTTTAAGTAGTCAGATACAACGGTGGGGGGGTGTTCACTGACCATAGGGCACTGCCAATGGTTGTTTCATTTGTATTTCAGCAGTCTCCAATCTAAAAAGAACGGACAGTGTGGACTGTGGATCTCATTCTTATCATCAATTGATTCTATGGACTACTCCTTCTGTCGGTTTATTATCTGATAGTGCGCCGGGAATCACTGTTTTTGTTGTATGTATCTGTGCTTTTGTCTTTTTTCATGCTCTGTATACATCTTGTGATAGGTGTTTTATTTTATTCATGGGCAGCCATCCCCAATCACTAAATAGGTTGTGAGGATCATAGAGGGTTTCCCATAGAGGGGATCCCCTCTTTGTTTGTAGAGTCACCTGTTATTTTATTAGTATAGGTCTATAGGTTTTTAGTTTGAGCGCTGATAATGCTTTTAGTTTAATTTTTTCACACCCATCTTGTGGTTTGGCCCCTCCATTCTTTGTTCTTGTTCGCTCTCTTTCTTTTCCCTTTATTACAATGATCATGTCAACGAATAATTTAACATTACAATCTTGGGCTTAGATATATCCAATTTGGAGCAAATGATATGAACCCTCCTGTTTTTTCCATTTTCACATGATTATTTAGTCAAATCCGTCCTTCAGATAGGAATACATTGGCATACATATATAAATTACCTTTCTAAAATTTTCTCTCAATTGGTGTGTATCTAATTCTCAATAATTAAATAAAGAGTGTAAAATGTCTTTTCATCAATTCCCATTTATCATTAATTTCGCAATTTAAATAAGAATATGACGTATATTATATTCATATCATATTTTGGTTCATGTTTATAGTTTTATATGTTTGATGCATATAAGTCAGTCACTATGTCTCGACAATTTGATTATTTATTTCATAATGATAATCTTTCAATACATCTCCCCATGGAAAGTTTTCCTTTCTTCCTTAGAATTCACACTATTTTATAATTCATAATATTGTGATTTATAGTGTGTGATCAATTTCATCAAGCTTTTAAATTAACTTATTTACATTTATATAGGATTATTAAGTGTTTTAGTTTATTTTTATTCAGTATACTTATTTGTCTTGTGTGTATATATATTTTCGTTAGCCCAGAACGGTTATCATCTCTTTATTTTTGATTATTGAAGCTCGGCTAACACGTACTTATCCTCACATCATTATATATATTATAATATATTGATGCAATATACTGTATGCTCATCTGCATGTCTTAGGCAGGTCTGCAACCCCGCCTTTCCCCATTATCACCCAGCATACGCACTTCCACTGCAGCAAGGGATTCTGGGAAATGACATGCAAAGAGCCACAGTGTCACTTTTTGCCTCAATAACCATTTTTAACATGGTTCCCTATAGGCTTAAGCTGCTGCATGGTCACGCTTTGAGCACGCCAGGGTTAAGTGCAATCCCATAAACACCCCCACACAGCTGTTTCGACCTTGATGGGTCTCATCAGTGTGGGGACCCCACATGATTAGACCTCAGGTCGAACAGCTGTCTGTGTGGGTTTTCTGGGTACTGCACCTAACCCTGGCTGTGCTCAAAGCTGTGACCATGCAGCAAGCTAGCCTATAGGGAACCCTGTTAAAAATGGTTTTGAGGCAAAAAGTGACACATGTGTTGCTCATTTGCATGTCATTTCCCGAATCCCTGCTGGCAGTGGAAGTGCTGTATGCTGGGTTATATGGGGACGGAACGGGTTGCAGACCTCCTAAGACATGCAGATGAGCAATCAGTTATATTTGCAATTTGCTTTCCTGTAGGGTTTTTTGTCCCTTTTTTACTCACCATAACTTAACTCAGTATTATGGTTTTATATATCATTAATCTTTATATATATATATATCTCTCTATTCTCTATCTCTGCTCTACTCATATTATATATATCGGTTGTGTGTGTGATAGAGGTCTCAGTCCCGCGTGATTAGGCCGCTCTTCAATAATCAAAACATAAGATGATACCGTTCGGTGGCTAAACGAAATGCTTTTATTTGTGCGAGCTTCGAGATACACTGATCTCTTCTTCCGGCGATGTTACAATGATTGAAGCAGGATAACTTAAAAAACAGTGTCTCTTGGAATGTTATCTGTGCTTGTCCTTCCCGGTGTGGATGTTTTTTTATGGCTGAGGGTGTCAAAGGGTACTGAAGCAAGTGAAGAAAGAGTGTGTATGTGTATCAGTGTGAAAAAATGAATGGAGAGCCCACAGATAAAAGTGCTCTACCCAATGGTGTGGCGTGTAGAGGGATATAAAGGTGTGGGTGGGTGTGGAAATGTGAGAGTTTGTAGCAACACCACCACACTTTAGTTGTGCTACAAACTCTCCACATTTCCACACCCCCCACACCCATCAGTTCCTTTGACACTCTTAGCCATTAAAACACATCACACCGGGTAGGACAAGCACAGATAACATTCCAAGAGACACTGTTTTTAAAGTTATCCTTGCTTCATTCATTTTAACCTCGCGGGAAGAAGAGATCAGTTGTATCTACGAACAGCTCCGCACAAATAAAAGCATTCGTTAGCCAGAACGGTATCATCTATTTATTTTTTGATTATATATATATATATATATTATTTATATATATATATATATATATATATATTTATTATATTATATATATATTATAAGACTGAGTTAAGTAGCTGCTGGTAATACCAGACCTGCCTAAGACATGAGATGAGCATACAGTTGTATTTGCATATTTGCTTTCCTGTGGAGTGTTTTTGTCACTTTTTTTACTCACCATTACTATACCAGTATTATGTATAGCCTATCCATAGCCTCTTTGCATACCCAGTTAAAATCAAACCCCACCCTGATGAGACCATTAAGGTCGAAACAGCTGTCTGTGGGTGGTTTTCGGGTGTGCACCTTAACCTGGCTGTGCTCAAAGCTGGACCATGCAGCAAGCTTAAGCCTATAGGAACCATGTTAAAATGGTGTTTTTGAGGCAAAAAGTGACACGTGTGCTCATTTGCATGTCATTCCCAGAATCCCTTGCTGCAGTGGAAGGCTGTATGCTGGTGATAATGGGAAGGCGGGGTTCAGACCTGCCTAAGACATGCAGATGAGCTATACAGTTGTGTATATATATAGTATATATATATATATAGTATATTATATTATATATATATTATATATTGTCCTTAGCATTCCTATTTTGTTATGAAGAAGATGCATTGATGAGAAGATATGTAGACAGTTTAATAAATGTATGTGCAGATCAATTATAATTTCTCGTTTGTTTTCAAACAGGTGATATTATGATTAGTAGCATCAGTTCATGGGTTGTGTTTATGTTAACAATTTTAATATATCAATGTTACATTTTATATATGTTGGTCTTTTATTAGTTAATTCTTCCTTATAGCTATTCATGAATATGATTACATACCGACACACTTATTAGAGTGTGGCCGTACCCCAAGCCGGGAGATTTCCGGCTTGCAGTGGCCGCCCCATGACGCGCGGGTCACGCCTTCGGGAGCGTGCGCCCCCTGCACGCGCGTCCAGGGGCTCCCCGAGGGAGCCCTGGTGTCCCGCATCGCGGACAGCGGCAGGGGGTTCGGGGCCCGGCGGACCCGGCGCGGTAGGGAGATGCGCCCGATCGGAGGGCGCTCTTCCGCTGCTTCGCCGCGCGCCCGTCACTCTCGGGCGCGCGCCAGGCTACTGCTGCGGCCAAGAACGGGCAAATGCTCGAATAAACTTGGCCGCAGCAGTAGTTCATTAATTTCACCTCTAATTGTTGATTTCTGTTTTAGTAATATGCATATTGTCAATCATTACCATTATATTACATCATCCGCACAGATGACCTAAATCAATTATTAAAAACACTTGGGTTTTGTAATTTTTCAATGGACTGAGGCATTTATAAAATTAACTTACCTTTTTAAATCCTTTGTATACAGTCTGCACTATGTCCACGTCTTCTTATTAAGGTCTTTTGAGTCTACATGGGGCTGAAACTGAACCCTGACGCTGTGACCATCCATATCACTCAAAGATACCTTATGTGGTCCTTAATCTCTCCTCACGCTTGTGAGTTACTTTATATAGAACAGCCTTTATTCATCTATCACATACAATATTGCACTCAACTAATTCTTTTACTTTCACTATCCTTGCGCTTCCTGAGAATCATCGCCATTAAAAATAAGCCATACAAGGTGTCCATCCGCCGTCGAAAAACACGTAGGGTCACGTGGTTCAATGAACTACGGTGGTGGAGCAGTTTCAGACGGCAAAAACCAGACACCAGCAAGGAAGTTCCCTGAATCCTGTCTAAGACGAGCCGTGCTGAACAATACTGCAGGCTGCTCATTCGGGTTGCCGGGGAGAGACGCTGAGAACGGTGACACCAGCAGCAGTGAAGCCTTGCAGTTCATACAGGCGAGACGAACGGAAGGAACTGCCCCCAGTCTGACCATCTTGGCCGCATGGCCCATACAACGCTTAATTTTACTGGCAAAGTGCGAGTGTGCCATTTGTCTTGTCCGTGTCAATTAAACCTTTATTATTGGATTTTACACATGGATCGGCGCTTTCCTTTCTCTTTTTCTCAATAGGTATCTGCTGGGAGGTTTGTACCCAAGGAAGAAGCAGCCTGGACCACTATTTTCCTATAAGGTTTTTTATGTTATGCAGACACAGGACATTTTATTTCTTTTATTTATCTGGACAATGTTTTTTGACAGATTATTTTGTCACAACTTAGACATTTTCATTATTATTATTTTTTTTCCTTTCTCTTTTTTTCTAATATATATTATATATAGTATATATATATATATATCGAGNATATATATATATATATATATATATATATATATATATATATATATACAAAAAAACATTTTAATAGTTATTATTGTTATTTTTAATATTCACGTTTTTGGTATTTGCGCCTATAATATCAGTGTCACGTGCTCACTCTGTGCTAAGATCTGCATACAATAATGACAAGAAAATAGAAATATGTGTGAGTCACTGTCTACCAAAGAAGAAGGGGTGTCAGTAATGGCCATCCCCTGCCATCACAGAGGATCCATTCTGAATTGAGGCGCTGCACCAATCAAGAACAAAGGTAACCTGTGATCCTGTCCTATTTCTCCCCACAATATCGCAGAGCACTCAGCCCTCCTGTTTGCCAACAGGTATACAGCATACCCACCCCGGTCTAATTTAGGGGAGGGGGGTACAAGTGCTTCATTTGGAGGCGCTGCTGAGATGAATCAAGACAGGCTTTCAGAGAAGCAGAACTGGAAGATTAGGATGTATGCTACCAGAGCAAGTGTTAAAGAAAGAGGGAGTCTAGGTGTAGTCAGGAGGCCCCTGAACCTCGCAAAGCACGACCTAAGACTAGCCTAAACAGGTGCATTGAGCTGGCATCAGGGCTATAGCTGTTCTAGTCCCCGGAGGCGAGTGATCGTAGGATGCCTAAAGGAAGTACATTGGTAACAGAGTTCAGAAATTTCTGGAGAGGGTCTGCGATACTGGCATGCCAAGAGGCGGTGACTGTCAGGATCGCACGGTCCGTGCCCGCACCTTCCTACCTGCCGGTGCCAGCATCCCATCATGGCAGCCCATGCGGCCGCATTCCCCGCTCCTCCGTCGGCCCGTGTTCCATCGGCGCGCTGTCTCCGTCTTCCGCGAGTGCGCGGCGGGTCCCGTCCTCGCGCACACCTCGGGGCTCCACGTTTCAGCCCCGGGCGCGCACGCGGCACGCACATGTACCATTTAAGGAACCATCACCAGCAGTACTGCCTGGACGAATCTTAGATGGGCTGCACCTGAGCTTCACCCTGCCTCAGCCTATCACAGGTCTACCTACGTCTAAGCCCTCCTCCCTTCTCTCCCTGATTGGTACTCCTCTGTATATTAGTCTCATTCACCCTTTGATCGTTGCTCAGCATAGACCTTTCTATGCACCGTGCTCACTTGCAGCCTGAGTACCTGTCCATGTTTCCGAATACCTGTTGTGACCCTGCTTGTACCTGACCTGTCTCGTCTTGTTCACCTGAACCTTGGCTTGGCTAATGGACTTCTATGCTCTCTACTCCGCGGACTTGGCTTTCGGATATCCACAACTCTGCTCTCAATCCTCGAATACGGCTTACGGATCTCGATCATTCTACGCTCTCCAATCCCGGACCATAGGCAAGTTACTGCTACCCTCTCCACTCTCCTATCCTGACTCGGCTACGTTCACGAGCCTGCAATCCGGACCCACCCGCGTGGCTTAGGGTGGTAGTTATATATATATATATTCTCCACCTCGGCCCCGCGGTTCAGTCCAGGTTGCAGTGAGCATCCGTGATATAATGCTCAGCTCAACGCACCTGGACCCCGTTGAGGTGGCCCAACAATTGCAAAGAATTGAGACAATGTTTAAATACTGCTGCGACACACTTTATTCGAGCAAATACCCAGTATGTACCTGGCAGATACTCCATTTGCTCCTTTGACAGTGCAACAAATGTAGAGGCTTACTGCACGATTTTTTTACTGCCTGACCGCAAAGCCGCAAGATCGGCAACATTGTAAAAAAAGAGCAATGAGCGCGCAATTGGCGTGGGAACTAGGTCCATTGGTGTGGGAACTTCTGTTCTAGGGCACCTAGAGATAAAATTCATTTTGCCCCTAGATGTTAGGAACCCCCTCACTTGACCCCAACAGGGTCCGAGCAGTAATGGCGGCGAGAAAGGGTCACGCCGGCGAGGAGGGTCCTACCATTGAGCGTAATGGCGGAGAAAGCTTTGAACCGGCAAAGTCAGAATGAGCAGAAACCTGGAATCCACAAATCCGTTTCTGTTCAACCTAGAGGGCTCAGATTCCGTCACCATGTAGTCCTAGTTGCGGCAGGATTGCATGGCAAATTGCGACCCTCTCGTGGCAACAGAACAGAGTCAGGGTAATATTAAAGTTCAGGTTTCTGCCATTAACTTGCATGGCAGAAAAAAAGCCACTTTGGTAATGTGCTTTTAAACTGTCTTTGGTATCTCCGGTTCCGGGGGTCGTGCAAGGCTGATATTTTGCCACTATGGCAAGGGTCCTCCTGCATGAGGACCAGGCGAATTTCAACCCGCTCAGACCCACAGAACGGATTCTTTTAAATTATATTCGCGCAATTGGCGTGGGAACTACTTAGGGCCTCGGTCAAGTTCACCTCCAATTGGTGTGGGAACTTCTGTTCTAGGGTACTGTGACAGAGTGAAGTCAACTCCTATCAGTTACGCCTGGGAGACATATGTCTGAGGGCTTCATCCAGCACTCATAAGGGTTAACTCAGGTGGAAGTTAGGAAATTAGAACTCTTTAGCTGACACCTGAGAGCCAGCAAGGTAGATAAAGGATCATATGACTGGCAGTAGCTGCCAGAGAGAGAGAGAGAGAGAGAGAAGCACACTGCTGCGTGAGCCTTTAGCCAGAGGGATTTCACCAAAGACTACTTCAACTAAAGTAAGGATTATTCATTTGTTTACTGACTGCTTAAAGTACCCTTATGGTTTGGTTCTGGTTTAGTCAGCCAGCCTGCTAGATAGGTCTGCTGTGTTATTAGTCAGTTTTTCTCCCAAAGTGGAGCAGGATTTATTTTGTTAAAGGGACAGTGTACCCGCATGTTATGTTACTGTGGAGAAATAAAGCCACTGAACGTTTTTATTTATCCTGAAACTATACGTGTGGACTGTTCCCTGACCTCGGCTACAGGCCGTCCTGCCACAGGCACCTAGAAATAAAATTCATTTTGCCCCCAGATGTTAGGAACCCCCTCACTTCACCCCAACCGGGTCCGAGCATGTACAGTACTGTACTTTAAAATAAATTAAATATGCAATTTTATTATTACTGCGCGCGGACGCACAGACTGTGTAGGTTGAACCGCGAAGGTATTAGACTTCAAAGACAACAGCTCGCAAACGCCCCCATGCGTTTTTACACGGCATTGCAGAATTGCAGACAGCGGGAATAAAATGCTTAAATCACGGCGCGAAAATAACGCAATACACTCCGGGCGAAAACGACACAAAAACGCACATCACCGGGATATTCTGAAATTCGTGGAGCTAGCCGAGTTAAAATAAAGTTGGTTGCCACTGTAAATAAATAGAGTTTATTCCTTAAAGAAGGTGAACACACAAGTTATACAAATAACAGGCAAAATATACACTTACTTAGGGTTGGAACGATGAAGTAATCAGGTTTACAGGATTAGCAATTCATCCAGCAATCAGACATCAAATAGTTGGTACCAACGAAGACACGAAAGACAATGGGTATAGGGCTTCCCCTCGTTTATATGTAGTTTCAGCCCTATCCCTTAACCTTGGGGCGCCTGAATGTCTAGTAGACTTCTTTGTATTGTATGTCTTTATTTATATAGTGCCATTAATGTACATAGCATTTGTAGTCAGGAACCTCTCTGTCTGCAAGTGTGAATTATGACACTTACAGACTACTCAGGCCCTGTGTTTCTCCTCGCTATTGTACACAATCAGAGCGGTCAGCCTTTGATCAGAGGGTTTATGGTAGACAACTTGTCTCCCCCCTGAGCATTAACATACCATATGGGCTCTGGGTTTTTATACCAGACCTAAAATACAATTCATTCTTTAATACCTTCACATATTAAAATAATCCGTTCTGTGGGTCTGAGCGGGCTGAAAGTTGCCAGGTCCTCATGCCGGAGGACCTTTGCAAAAGTGGCCAAGTTTCAGCCTTCCACGACCCCCAGAACCGGAGATACAAAAAAACAGTTAAAATCCCCTATTAACTTTAATGCAGGATTCTCCGCCATAGCTAAAATAAATCTCTGCTTTTCACTCTCCCATTGAAATCAACGCTATAGGCTTTCAATTGAGCAACTCCGCCGTTGAAGTCAATGGGCTCCGCCGCTATAGGCTTTCAATGGAGCAGCTCCGCCATTGAAGTCTATAGGGAAACCACAATTCTTTACATTTGCCCATACTCCGTCTGGTTGATCGGAGAGGGCTGGAAATGGCCATGCAGTCATGCCAGAACAGTGACTACATGCAACCCAAATCCCAACCCTCTGGTCCTCACAGAACCGGAGATATGGGCTTACACATTTTACACTGTTGGATTTAGCCGTTTTAACGCCACGCGGCTTTCCCCCATTGGAAATGCATGGGCGAGCGCCACCATTGGATTCAATGGGACCTCCGCTCCGCCATTAGAGTCAATTGCACAACCCTCTTCACGAGCGCGACCCTTTACGGGGGTCCTTCATTCCCGGACCCGGTGGTGGTCGTGTGTGGGGGCTCCTAGGGTCTAGGGGCAAAAATAATTTTATTTCTGCGTGCCCTAGATCCTAAGTTTCCCACGCCAATTGTATTTGAACCTGAACTCAGGGTGATCAAAGCTCTCTTTCAGATAATGTTTCCGCTCTTGCGGTCTGCGGTTTGGATGGCTGCCAACCCGTTCCTGGAGGTCGGCATTGAGGAATCCCCAATGAAATGGATGGCTCCATTGACTTACAATGGGGAACCGCCGCTCATCCTCTCGGGCACCACCCGCTGGTCTTCTATGGAAACGGGCCCAAACCGCCAGATCCGCCATTGGAATGCATGGAGCTGCAATGGCGACCAATGGGAGGCTGCAAAATGGAGCATGAAAAGGCGGGAAAATGGAACAAATGGCTATAAACACTGAATTAACATTAACCCTTTCCCTTCCGCATCAATCCCAGTGTATGTGTTGGTGCAAACACTGGAATAGGAACAATACACATTTACAGGGGAATATACATTTGGTTGCTGGAGCAGGGAAAAACCACACTACTGGACCACAGTCCAGTCAACCCCTTGCTTCCCAAGTGAGAGCAGGGGGTGGCCAAATGGGGTGTAACCCCTTTAATACCGGGTCAAACCCCCTCTCCCATGACAGGGGTGAGCTAGCACTCTAATTTTTGAAATGCAGATGGCTAAGAAATAATCATACACATTTATGTTGTTATAATACCACCAACTCATATAGAAGCCACATATGAGAATAAGCCTTATATTAGGCATTTTAAAATATGAAGACAGGAACCATTTCCTGTCAGCCTGGCAGTGAATCCATTAACATGCACATATGTTTGGGATAAATGAGCTGAGGGATTTCCAACTCCGTACTTCAAAGGGCTATCTGCTGAGCTGGTGCCCCAATGTCTAGAGAAGTCTGGAGTTGAAAGCCTCAGAGACCCTGAAGTGTCAGGGAGGGCGGGATACAGTAAAATACCCTGTACCGGTGTGAAGTACGGGCTAACAACAAATGGTAGCCGACACCCAGACTTACTGTCACCAGGTAATGGGTTGGGTCCCGTATGCTAAGCAGCATAGGTGCTAAGTTAGCGCCTGCTCTTAGCAGACCGGGAAGCCACTTCTGCTAGGTTTATGAGCTACTAGCAAGTCTGGATAGGTGAAAAAAGTTATTCCCACGGGGGGGATTGGCTGTACAGGTTAAGGATAGGAGTCTTAAAAATGCCCGGTTTTGGATCAGATTCACCTAAGATTCAGCTAAGAAACATCTTAAGCGTCAACCAAGGTCTGTTCCAGCATCAGCGGAGTTCCGGAGTGTGAGGGGTTAAAACATCGTAACAAAGAATTGCACCCCTCTTCCAGAATTCATTATAGCTAAGGATTCCCTAACGAATCCTATAAGGACTTAACGAAAAATTTTCCTTCGGTGCAGATACAGGGGCTGCATTCCGCGTCCCTAGCCAAGGGCTGTCGCACAGCGCGCACCACCGCGCTCCCGTGCAGTGGTGCCTAGAGACTTTGTTTTCGAGTTATTTGTTCCGTGGACATCATATTTCGTTTCTCCATCCCAGTAAGTGTATATTAAGTGTAATTGTGAAGAATTGTGTGTTTGTCTTAAAAGGAAATAAATAAAAATTTATTTAACCCTCCTGTTTGTGCTCAATCCAGAATCCCGTCTTAATGTGTTAATAAGACTTGGTCTCCCGTGACATTCACTAACAAGCCGGGTCGGTACACGAGGAGACAAACTGCAAGACAAGACTGGATCTGGAGCAAGGCACAACAGAACTGTGAGGCACACAAGACTACAATAGATTATGCTGAGCAATGCTAGAGAGTGCGAGCAAAGTATAAGAAGGGAGAAGCAGCCAATAGGACAGGTGGCAAAGCGGAGGCGCGGCCCCAGCGGAAGCCGTGATAGGCACAGGAGACAAATGGCAATCTGGTTACTTGCCGCGCAGCTGGGAAGCGGTGCACGTCGTCATGTGTGCGTGCTGCTTACGTGTGACGTGCGATGCATCCGGTGGGGGAGGGCAGAGCCAAGCTCATAGGCAACTCTAGAAGAGCTGTGTGTGCGCTCTGTAAACAGAGCGGGGTGCGCGCATGCACTGGTGCCAAGACGAAGGGCTGAGTAGCAGGAGGTAAGGAGGGAACGCGTCGCAAAGGACGTGCTCCCCGATTCCTTACACTTAGGTGCAAGGCGCCTGCTTCAGCAATTGCTCACCTTGTTCACTCCACATCACTGGAATAAGCCTGGAAAAGGTAACTTTACTCCTCTGAACCAGTCCTCCGCTTTGGCTAGGAGACACTGCATCGCAATGCCCCTGGGAAACCTTACCGGCGCTTCACTGGACTAGTACCAAGACAATCTATAAGTCTGAAAAGACAGAGAGAGCGAGACACACAGATCTGAGTGTAGTAGCCCCTTTTATAAAATACCGTCTCCTATGTTTTAACATGGATTCAAAGCATGGGAATATTCTCAGCAGCCAATCAGAGCAGGGCTTATCTGACTGATGATGTCAGAGGCAGGGGGCATGTTGAGCCGGCTTGGGATGCCCCATGGGTGGGACATATGTTCTGGCCAATGGGAAAAGCCCCTATGATCGCCATCTTTACCCTAGCCAGACCATTGCCTCCTGCTGGGCAGGTGCCACTGGGTCTAGCAGACCAGGGGGTGTCCCCCCACGGGGTCTCTGTTCTCTGGACCCAGTACTCCGCCTCACCCCTACCACATGCAGCACTTATCTGAGATCTGACTCCAAAAGACTGCTCATGGTCCCAAAGTTCAACAAAGCTCCTCCTCTTACCGTGCACCCCACAACTGGAACAGTCTACCGGAGACTCTAACTTCCACCACCAGTCTAAGTTCTTTCAAAGCTAAAGCTGTCTAACATTTTAATCTGGTCTGTAACTGTTATATACGCCTACAATATATATTATCTTTCTCTGTGCACACAATAATCTTGTATATAATGTACTGTATAAGGCTGCGCTTATGCTGCCATTGCGATAGTTGTAATTTAAGTTTAGACGACGTCGCTGGCTACAAGGCCAGTGACGTCAGAAAGGGGGAAGGCAGGGGGACAGAAAAGCTCTCTGATTGGCCACAAGGGGAGGCCGTTTCTGAAAAAATCAAATAAACAGTGACTACCAGATTTTTGGTAGCGCTGTCGCTTGGTCACGCTGTTGCCGTAGCGTGCACTATGAACGCCGACAACGGAGACAATGCATTTGTTTTGACACGTCGCCGGCACTATAAGCGCAGCCTAACCCATTTCACTCATTGTAACTATGTATTTGTAACCATGTATTTGTCATTATAACTCTGTGCCTAAGACATACTTGAAATGAGAGGCAATTCTCAATGTATTACTTCCTGGTAAAACATTTTTTATAAATAAGGGAATGTGCAGACACTCTGGCTGCCCCTGATTGAGTGACAAGTTGCTCAGCCTTTCTCAGAGGTGGAAGGATGAGTAGATTCACTGATTTTCTCTTATGCTTCTGGTCTGTCAGGCGAGCCTCCCAGAGATGCCGGGCTGGAGAGACTTGTCCCGGCTCTCAGCACTGTCGGCAGCCCTGCATATACTTACCATTACAAGTACACTGCAGAGAGGAGCCGGCCTATGAGAGGAGAGCTGCTATGTGAGCTCTGCAGCAACATCTAGTGGCCAGTATCTGCATTGAGCTACATATAGATACTGCTTCTCTCCTTCCTGCAACGGGCCCAACTATTCAAAACCTGGCCGGCTCAGGGGGCAATTTCCCACCTGCCCCTCAGGCCAACTGGGATCAATGTTAAAATGGACAAAAAGAAAAAAGTGACACATTGAGTTATCATTTGCATGTCATTACCAAGAATCCCTGGCTGCAGTGGAAGCATTATATTCTAAGAGATAATGAGGGAAAGACAGTGTTGCAGACCTGTCGGAGACAAGTGAATGTTACGATGTGACGGTGAATGGGTACCAAGGCCATGAAATAAAGGCATTTTGCTCGGCTGGGTTCCCGGGTCAAATAAAATGTCAGTTTTGCAGCCCAGGGCTGGCTGCAATTCTATTAATATGTGAAAATATGTCTAAAATGAGCCCGCTATGAATAAGGGGCCTCTAGCGCTGTTTAAAGGGTTAATAGAATAAGCGTGTCTGTGGTTACGTGGCCGCAGTCGGCATTACAACACTGTATCACTGTGTAACCGCAGACAATCCACGAAAGCCTTAACCGCAAGTTAAATTGGTTAAGTGGTCTGCGGTCACGGAAAGACGCTGGATTGCAATATTGTATAATGTGGTTTCCCCATTCAATTAGGGTCAATTGGTAAAGTACGTCTGCGGTTATCGATTGCAGCCGGGGATTGCAACATTGCATCCCGACCGCAAACCACAGACCGGGGAAAAGTTTAACCACAAACCACATCATAGCCCTCACCCAATTAAGCAGCTAACTTTGGATAGGAATGTCCTAGATTTCTAATTCTTGGTGGGCACAGTGCTAGGGAGTAGACATATCATATAGTATAGTTATTAGAACTGTAACATTTTTTTCAAGGTATAAATGAGAAATAGCTGGGAGTTTAATACTTTAAAGTATTAGGAACCGGGATATTTGCATTTCAGTCAAGAAGGACAGAGGATACATTAAGCATTCGTCATTGTCATGTGTGGTCAGGGATGAGACATGTATTATGTCAGTCAGGACTTCTGAGACCCCCTGTGGTGCAGGCTCCAGAGTGTCTGCAAAAGTCTGTGACTTCAAAAGACACTGACCTGGGTAAAGTGCTAAATTTCAGGAACTGTATGGAAACTGTTTGCTTAGCAGATGTCCGGGCATCCTGAGGAAAGGTAGACTTGCTGCCGCAATGCAAAGGGGCTTGGTTAGGTATGCTAAGCGGGTTAAGTGTGAAGTTAGCGCATGACCCTTAGCATACCGTGAAGCCCTTTGCCCGGTTACAGGAACTACTGGCAAACTTGCCATTGGGTGGGAATTTGCTTCCCATGCCAAGATTGGCTGTGTATTACCCAGATAGGCTTGGGAGGGTATTATACGCCCGTGCAAGCTATCGGGTGTGTGTTCTGCAGTGTTCTACATCGTTTATCTGTGTTTCATCGGAAAGGACATCGTGCGGTACAAAGACGTTTCATCACAACCAAGGATTGTACCTCGCTGTAAACGTTCGCCCCTAGCCAAAGACAGTTTTGCGTCTCTTGTTCACGTATTAACCCCGCTCCTGGGAATTAATACCTAGAGACTGCATTTCGTGGACTTTCGTTCTGTAAACCAATTATTTCATTTTACCCCATTCCAGTAAGTGTTATTTCGTGTTATCTTGTAAATTAAGCTGTGTGTGTTTCTCATGTGAATAAATACAATTTATTTTATCTCCCGTTTTGTCAATCAAAGGATCCAGGTATATTTTCGTAAGGTAAGCACTGGCCTCACATGACAGATGAGTGGTATTTTTATTTGCTGTATGTAAATCCAAACTCAGTAAATAAAACTGTAGGCTGAATTAGTTGTAAGATATACATCAGAAAAAAAGTATAATCTCCTTCATTGGTATGCCGTACCTCAAAAATATCCATGGATAAAAATAGCAAGAATCAAAGTCCCAAGTTTGCATACAAATTAGAGATAAAACTTAGGCAGACACAACATAATATTTTTGTTAGAAATTAGTATGTTACTATATTTAAAGGCTGTAATTTCTACGAGAGAGAATTACACAATGAAAATGCACATGCTGTTAAATTACCATATTTTTAAAATAATTTTCATTAAACGATATATCATCTTTTTCACCTGTAACACTTAATCACATGCTCAGGGCTGAAACTTCCCTTGTAGTCACTAGGAATATCTCTATTATACACATTATTGCAATAACAACTCAACATCATAATTCCTAATATCCTCCATGTACATAAAAAGTGCCTGTCCCACAAAGCGTGGCAAAGTATAAATGTTTACTTCCGTAGCAAAATTTAAGTGCCATTTTCACTTATTTGCTTCTGTGTCAAATGTATTATGTTTCTATTTTCTTGTTCCATCCAATTATCAGCTCATTGTTGCTCTTCACCTATATCTCTTTGGCTAATGATGGCAGCATAATGAATTTGCAACAACAAAAAAGTGGATCAACAATTGCCTTTTTATTTTATTTCTATGGAGATATTTTTTTCAATATTTTAAAATACTTGTGCTTCTCTTTTTTTTAAAAAATAGTATCCCCTATACAGTATTTAATGTATAGTATTACAAAATGCAATTAGTTAACTTCCTTTAAAACTAAATTTAAATGATATATTATTAACATGACTTATTCCAGTATTAGTACCTTTAATCTACAGTCTCTATCTTCATTTCTGTTTTATGAAAAAAACATTTTGAAATTGTGTTCTAAAGTTAAAATTCAAATTTTTAATATTTTGGAAATGTACTGTACCATACGTCAATATGTTGTTCTCTGCTTATTCTGGACCCAGGCTCATATGTAGCATATGAGTAAGTCCACATAGCTTAACTCGTCACCTTTTAAAGCACACAAAGTCCTTCTATTTTCTTCAACTTTATTGAGGGGAGTTAACAGAAATATAAAAGTTCTATATGTGAATTATGCTTGCAGTTTTCTCTTGTCAGGAGAATAACCTATGAGAGGAAGGTGTCCTGCTATGTGGAAGTGCTTCTCTGAGGGGAAGGTAAAAAGGATTTCCCTTTCTGAGGGAGCAGTGGAAGAAGTGTCTACTCACTTAGGCTGCTTGTTGGGAAAGAAAGCATACTTTCCTGTCAGACAGGAAAAGGCTAATGGGCATAGCAATATGCAGATAAAGCAGGGGGGAGAGGACTAAATCAATCTCAACTGTGAGTATTGGTAGGTTGCCAGGGCAACTGAGTAGAGATTGTGTAAAAAGGAATTACTTGTAACAACTATGTTGCAATATACTGTACACAGCTCTGGCTGCTTCAGAGCAGGGAAAAGCATGTAACTTTAGCTGGGGAGGGCTGGCAGCCTGAGAGCAGGAAAAATACAGATAAATAAACAATCCTGTTCCACGACACTCCCCGTCTGGGATCAGTAGATACCACTATATCTGACATATATGTGTAACATATAAAATACAATAACAATGTATCAAGTCCATGTTCACATAACAATGTGGTGCCGGCCGGTACCACAGGCTTCGAAATCCCTTTGACAAGGGATGCCAAGAATTCGCAGCAGTCCAGGATGGCTGGGTGCTCCGCAATGTCTCTTTGTCAAAGTCTCTGTAACTGTTTGTTTTTGAATGTGGCAGAGAATAGTCTTTTTTGCCTCTGTGACTTTGTTGACAGTATTCAACCTTTGCGTAGATGCCAGTCATGACAGCTGGCTGCTTTGCCACCTACAGTAGAATTTGGCGGAGAGAAATGGCTGTGCGTCTGAGATGTACCATTGCTTGCAGGAAGATTGTCCAATTGTTTTTCTTATTTTGGGCGATCTCTTTGTCGATCACCTTCAGGAGTTTGTTTTCTTCTCTTAGTGAAGTTGACTCATCATCTTTTGTCGTCTGGATCACTGAAAATCCTAGACCATTGTCACATTCTCCTCATATGACGATGTTTTTGTGGTTCTCAGGGGTACTGCTGCGACACACTTTATTCGAGCAAATGCCCAGTTTGTACCTGGCAGATACCTGGAATGCGCCGCTCCTCACCTCTGACAAGCCCCGTTGCGTTTGCCTTCCCAGCCATGGTTCATGCCTGGCTGACAGGCGGCTGATCTGTTAAATGATAATGATTAGGATTTAATAGGCTGCAATGCTTCGCGTGTCTACCAGATGGCATAAATTCATGAAGTGTAATGCAGTATATATATATATATACTGTGCAGTATTGCAGCCAGCGGGAATAAAATGCTTCAATCCCTGCCTGGAAAATAACGCAATGCACTCGGGCAGAAAACAGTCACAAACCTCAATACACCCGGGTATACCCGAATTCGTGGGACTAGCCGAGCTCGAATAAAGTGTGTCGCCAGTGTATGACCTTGTCTCTCTTCCTTGCTAGACCTTCCTGTCACTTGGATATGGCCAAGACATGGTTTGAAGAGGGATGTGTGTCCACGTTCCGTTACATTTGTTCTGCGGGCGTCGGCTTAGTCTGGTTTCTGCCCTTTGTCAATGCATACATTTCCCACTATCACCCAGTAGGGAGACATATCTTTACTCTGTTGTCCACTGAACATATGGTATAACCATTTGCTCTCCTCCCTGTTGTCTCAGTCAGTCCTGTGCATGTTCTTAGTGTGTAGGGTGAGGCATTGTCTTGTGTATTGAATAAGCTAAAGAACTCTAACTTCGCTAATGATCTGTTTACTTTGATTATCGATAATAGCGTACATCCTAAGAGCCCTCTCAGGTTGTCCCTGGGGCTATACTGTGACAAGGCATATTTTGGAGTAGGACCTTTGGTCACACCCTTCTCTGCAAACCTCGGTGCACTGGGATGTGACAGATGTTGACTTCTCTTCTTCTTCCTCTCAGCCATGCTTTGCCATGGAGGAAGGATTGTTGAGTTGGTGAAGTGTCAGCGCCTCTGGATGAAGGGATGTTATGTGCTTGTCACTGTTGCACACTGCACATTTGATGGCTTCTTTACAGTCTTTGGCTAGGTGGGTTGTGGAAGTGCAGCACCTGAAGCAAACTCCCAATTTTCTGAGTAAGTTCTTGCGTTCCTGTGCTGCGGCGGCTCTGGCGGCTGCTGTCTGCTCCTCCTCTTCTACGTGCGCTCTCTCTGCCCTTATGGCTGCCTCTTTCCGACCATATTCGGCCCTAGCCTCTGCGGTGGCTCGCACCTTGGTAGCGTTTGTGCTTGCGCTAGACACATTAGATTGTGCTGATTTTGCTGACCTTGATGAGTGACTTGATGCGCTGGAGCGCTGTGATGCAGTCTCCCGCGCAAGTTCCTTTCTCCTACTCAGCTTCTGTGATAGCGGTCCGCATGCGGCTGTCGCGTGACAGATCAATATTATTCTGTAAGTCTCGTTCTTGCAGGCTTTCGCCGGTATTAGTCCTTGTCAAGTAAGGGATCTATGTCTCTGACAGCTCTTGGTAGCATGAGTGATCATGCTTGAGTTATTGCCTGCTCAAGCTGCTTTTCATAATTGCTAATGCTAACAAATTTGCGTATTTCAAGTCCTGTTTTTTTCCAGGCCTTCTCTAACTTGTCGCCGTGCGTGCCAATGTCAGCTTCATATTTTTCGTGGGCCTTTTGTGTCAGTGTGACTGTCCGCTTAGGCCTTGCGCCTTCTTGCGTCTGTTGCAATTGTGTCGCGGTCTGAATGTCCGAGTTGTCACTCACCTGCGTGTTGTCTGGTGAGGGTCCGAGTTCTGCAATGCTGCAGGTATATGTATGCCTTTAGCCAGTGCATGTGGCATGCGGTCTGTTACCTGCGTCAGCGATGGACGACTGTCTCAGATGGTGCCGATGGGTGTCCTGCAGTGGTCAGTGTAGCGATAGCTGTACTTACAGGTGTCCGTGGCTCTGACCAGTGTCCAGGCGGATGTCCAGTGGCATGGCCCTTGGTAGCCCTAGCATTGGGGACGTGCGCAGGGGTAGATGTGATGGCTGTACCTCACTGTGTAGTCGTGCAGAGGGTGGACTCAGGCAGAATAGGAGGGTGATAGTGCTGGGTGTAATGCACTGTTCTATGTGGCAGTGCTGCAGCTGAATAAAGCCGTTTGCTCTGTGTAGCTGTATGGAGCTGTTTGTTTTGTGTAGCTGTTTGAAGCTGTAGTGCAGTATCTGAGAGTTTGAAGCGTGCTCAACAAGCTCCCAATGCCCCCCCCCCCCCGCGCATGCAAATACACAGGACACCCGGCGCTCATGCTTGGAGAGCTGGTGACATCACCGCTCTCAAGCATGAGCGCGGTCAGCGCCAGCTGGGCCACAGCCTTAAGCAAGGGAATAGGACTAAATCAATCTCAACTGTAAGTATTGGTAGGTTGCCAGGGCAACTGAGTAGAGGCTGTGTAAACAACTATGTTGCAATATAGAGATGTATAGAACGCCAGTGCATCAGAAGAACAAGTCCTTATAATAATAATATCTGCAGTTGAAAAACTCGCTATGTACTATGTAGTACAATAAAGTTACCCTAATAGGGTTAGGGGACTAGTACTTAATGCCACTGGCACCACTTATAATTAGTACAGACAAAGTCCCATATGGTGAGAATAACAGGGTATAGCAACCCATAAAGCAGTGCAGTATTGCAGCCAGCGGGAATAAAATGCTTCAATCCCTGCCTGGAAAATACCTCAATGCACTCGGGCAGAAAACAGTCACAAACCTCAATACACCCGGGTATACCCGAATTCGTGGGACTAGCCGAGCTCGAATAAAGTGTGTCGCCAGTGTATGTGACATGCATCCACAGTATCAGCAGGTAAAGAGCGTCCATTTTGAATATATTAACTCTATATTTGTGTAGCCCTCTTTCCCCCCCCCCCAAGTGAGATTGTGGTGTGTAGGTGTATCTGACTACTTCTCAGTGTGGTGCTATACCTGTTGGCTCACAGGAGGGCTGAGCTTCCGCCATGGGGAACCTGGGGCATTTATACTAGGGGTACTTACTTCCAACGATGCAGCGCCTCCACCTGCGATGGCTCCCACCATAGGGGGAGAGGTTCCTCGCAGGACAATCACAATAATCGATACTCACACAGATATATATATTAACTAGGGACTTTACTGAACATGCAAGAAAACATATCATAACATCATAACCTGTGTCCCTCTCTAGAGGAGACACTTACTGCGTCGCGCAGGACGCTTCCCAACACTAGGTGATCCCACCCAGTGTCCCGAGAATCCCCACCCAATGTCCCGCACTCTAGTAGAGAACGTGGGTGACTGCGCAGTCACTAATTAATGTGTTAGGCCTGTTGGTGCACATATATATTGAATACCTTCCGAGCACTCCGATGCTCGGGCCTGCAACCTACTATCTCAAAAGGGTCAGACGTGCGATGCATCCGTCTGATCCTTTCCAGGTGATATTCTCCAGGACCCCAACGTGGGTCCAACCGCTTCACGGGAACAGCAACCAATCACGGCAGCAGCAACCGAATCACGGGAACAGCAACCGCCGCTATATCCCTATCTCTTTCTAACTAACCCCAACGTGACAGGAACCCTAGCCTAGGGCCTGTCCCTGATGTACCGCAACCTGAGGTGACTTGGGGGAAACTCCTAGGGCCTGCAGGGTAATAACCTGCCCCACTCCCCTAACTCATCCCAGTCCTGACACTCAGTGAACCCTAACACTAACACTACACCACGCACGGCAAACTTCGTAACGCGTACAGCAACTTGCTGCACACTAGCACTATGCCTTCTTGTCAGGCCTCACAGCCCTGCCAGCCGTGACCCTGACAAAACAGCACACACACACGCACTAAGGGCAGCGTCCCTGTCTTGGGCCGTCCCTCAGCACTTACCCACTAACCTGGTGGGGAGTTGAGGCCTTACTTGGGATGTGGGGGACCTTACTCGATGCAGGAGCTGCACATGCTCTCTGCACCCTTCCTTCCCTCACAGCTCCCCAGCTCCAACTGACAAACGTGCTGCAGCCCAAACAATGTATCTCTTTGCCTGCCTGGCCTTCCTAAGCCCTATTGGCTCCCTGGTGTCACGTGGGGCATACAGAGGCTCATGGGATATGTAGTCCCAGCTCAGAGCCTTCCCTGGTAGGCTAGGGGTTCGCAGGCTTTTCCTACCCTGCACTGTGCTTGCGCAAGCTTTCCCGGGCTGTCTCGGCCTCGCGCGACTTTGCCCTGTTTCTGGGGCTCTTCCTGCGCCTACGCGTCCCTGCGCATGCGCAACCCGCATCCCAATGGCGGCGCCCTGCTTCACCGGCCGCCGGGACCTTAGAGACGCGATCGCGGCCTTAGCAACGGCCCGATCGCGTCCCCAGCAACCGGCCGCAGGCAGGGGAAGCCGCGCTGCTCCCTGCTCCAGCCCCCACCCTTGGAAGCAGCCGTCGGGTCTTTCGGCACCCGCGATCGAGCTGCTCAAGGGGAGGGGGGTCTCAAGGAGCTGCGGGAGCTTAAGGCTACACTTGTTTACCTGATATGTGTTTAGGCATGCACAAAAGGCTACAGGGAAGCACTCAAGTGGTAGGTGGCTGGAACAAAAGTCTTGTGCTGAGGTTTCTATTGTATAAGCTCAGAGAGGGAGACAAGAGAAATACAAACAACACAATAGTGTATTATCCTTTAGACAATATAAGACATATGGAGGGAAAATGGAGCAATTTATTAGTTAAAACAATCGTGACTACAATTGAAATAAAACAGGAACTATAAAATAAACAGTGAATAATCTTCTGTTAATAAAAGAGATAGGGGCTTCTCAGCATTTGAGCAGAGAGAAGCCTTGCTGCTCCACCAGAGGTAAAACCGAAATCCTACTCACCGTCCTGGAGTAGGACATGTGCATTGGTACGGGGTCTTTAGCCAGGGGTGGCCGTCTGCTGTGGGGTGCCGGACGTCTGCTTAGAGCGTGCGGGGAGATTTCAGGAATACTCGTGCATTCAACAACACCGCGTGGATTTCGCGCGTCTCCTCCGCTGACGTCACCGCCGGATTGACTCAGCTATGGTGTCCCTGGATGACCAGAATACCTTCCTACGCGTTTCGAAACACTCGATCACGTGTTTCTTCGTCAGGGAATGAATGCTACACCGGTTGGGCTTCCTTATATACCCCCAATGTTCTAATTGATCAATGGGAATTCCCAGAAAGGCGGGTCCAAAGAATAATGAGTCCATAAACATTTGCTTTGTATTCAAAGCATCAGAGCAGGTATATGCAAACACGTGGCGTTTCAGGACAGACACGTCCTCTCCTCAGACCATGGTACTTTGCAGTTTTAGACAAAAAGGAACAAAATGATTTAACCTGTTTGGGGAGAGGCTTTTCCCCTCTCTGCTTCCAGCAGCCTTCCTGTCTCCAGGCTCTTGGGGAGAGGGAAGAGGAACCAGGAAATTAGTCTTAAATACCTAATTTCTAATTAGCATGACAGGTGACAGAAATCAGGCAGCAGACAAACTCTGGTCTGTATCCCTCATCCCTCAGTTCCAGCACTTGCCAAACTGTGGGATGGAGTGCATGTATTATGAGGCTGCACTCCCAGGCCAAACAGGATAGAAACTGTTCAGTATCCTGGGAGCCCTATATATGGAATTTATTACCATCCCCTGGTTTCTGTCAAATATCCGACCCCCCCAGCTCAGACTCGAGGGATGAGCGACCATGGATATTAGGGAGTGCATCTTGACAACCCGTCAGCATTGCCATGTTTGTGCCCGACCGTGTTCCACAAAATTTAAAGGGTTGTAGGCTTAGGACCACCTGGTCACTCTAGCAGTTCTCTCTGTTTTGACACATCCAGGTGAGGGGTGCATGTCCGTGACCAACCGGAATTTTCTCCTCAACAGATAGTATTTGAGCGTCTCTACAACCCACTTTATTGCGAGACACTCTTTCTCGACTATGGAGTAATTTTTCTCCTGGGAATTTAGTTTCTACTTAAATAAAGGATGGGGTGCTCCTCAACCTTGAGACACTCGGGAGAGTACAGCCCCCAGCCCTACCTCAGATGCGTTCGTGTTTGAACTAAAAACTCTTTGAAGAAGTCAGGTGTGACTAACACTGGTTGGGCACAGAGAGCTTCTTTCAGGCTTTAAAGGCCGTTCGGTTTCGGGGGACCACTTTACCATTAGGGGCCTTCTTGCTTTTGTGAGGTCGTTTAGTGGGGGTTGCCTTAGTTGCAAAATTGGGAATAAACCTTCTATATAACCATTAATCCCAAAAAGGTCCTTACTTGTTTTTTGTAACTGTCCTTGGCCAATTGTATCGCCTCTACTTTGAGTGTTGGGTTTGAGTAAACCTCTGCAATAGAATACCCAGATACTTGGCTCACCAGACCAATAGTGCATTTAGCGGGGTTGGCAGTTTAGCCAGCAGAACGAACTGCGTCAAGCACAGCTTTGACCTTTGGAAGGTGGGATTTCCAATCTTCACTATGGATTACCACATCATCAGGTAGGGCGGCAGCATACGAGCATGTGGTTTTTTTTTTAATGTTATCCATCATTCTTTGGAATGTGGCGGGAGCTCCATGTAAGCAAAAAGGCAGCACTATACTAAGAGGCGTCTGGGGTTGGAAGGCTGTATTTTTTGCCCTTTCTGTGAGGGGAACCTGCCAGTGCCCTTTTGTTAGGTCTAGGGTTGAGATATCGGGCTTTGCCCAGTCTCTCTACTAGTTCATCAACCCTGGGCATAGGATAAGTATCAAATTTTGACACAGCGTTTAGTTTACGGTAGTCATTGCAAAACCTTATTGTACCGTCTGGCTTTGGGACTAAAACTATAGGGCTGTTCCAACCACTTTGGGATTCCTCAATTACGTCTAGTTTTAGCATTTTTTTAACCTCTAAACTTATCTTTTTCAGAGTCCCTCTGGGAACCAGTAGCTCCAAGGTCTCAGTTCGGCAGCAATATTATGGGAGAACAGGAACGTGGTTTGACAGAAGCCGTCACTTGCCCATGAACTCTGATACTGCTGGATGAGAGACGCTGGTTCCTGTTCTCCTATAATATCGTGCCTAACTGAGACCTGGAGCTACTGGTTCACGGGGGACGTCTGTGTGCAGGGCGCCGAGTTGGAGGGACGTCACTTACCGGCATTCGGCTGGATGTAGAGAGACACGAGAGGAGGACGCATTGCTCAAATCGGACGGCGTTGCTGGCACATGAGAGCCAATCTCATATTCTGCTTACAATTCAGTACTCTTGTGAGTGGGCCAATTGTCTGATTTTAAGTTCTATAAACATTTGGTTATTACGTAATGCACCTAGGGTGTGCGCCTTTTTCTTTTTTTCATATAATATATATATATATATATATATATATATATAGATATATTATACACACAGTGCTTGACAAATCACCCAAAAATCTACTCCCGACAAAAAATCTACGCGCCACACAACCCCGCCTCTGAGTCCCGCCCCCACCCCGCCCCCCAGCCCCGCATTTTCAAAAAAAAAACCATAAATAAATAAATTGGAATAAATTTCCTAGTAAAACATATGTTTTTGACATTAGTTATTATTGTATTACAATACTACAATTAGTCCTTGTTGTGTGTGGTGTTGTATAAATGTCGAATCTAGAAAAAAAAAGCCAGATGTGAATGACTAAGTTTCTGTACCCCTTAACTAGGATGCTGATGCCCCCGCTTCACAAATTTAAAGCAGCAATCCCGTCTGGGATTACCTGATCCGCAGACCTCAAAGTCCAGGTACCCTCATTCCCGCATTCGATACATTGGGGGAGGTGTTCCTTAACTGTTTCTTGGGTTAAGGGGGGTTCGATGTCTTCCGTGTGAAGCTTGAGTAGATCTGGAAGAGTAAGCAGTATTAGGTTATTTCAGTGTATAGATAGGCAGTTAAGATAGATATCAGATCCGCGTGTGAGAGTGTGTGGGGGAGAGAGAAAGAGAGTGTGGGGGAGAGAGAAAGAGAGTGTGGGGGAGAGAGAGAAAGAGAGTGTTGGGGAGAGAGAGAAAGAGAGTGTGGGAGAGAGAGAGAGAGAGTGTGAGGAAGAGAGAGAGTGTGGGGGAGAGAGAGAGAGGGAGAGAGAGGGAGAGTGGGAGAGCGAGGGAGAGCAGGGGAGAGTGGGAGAGACAGGGAGGAAGGTGGGAGAGACAGAGAGAGAGTGGGAGAGACAGGGAGAGAGTGGGAGAGACAGGGAGAGAGTGGAAGAGACAGATACAGAGAGAAGAGAGAGAGTGGGAGATACAGAGAGAGAGAGTGGAGAGACAGATACAGAGAGAGAGAGAGAGAGTGGGAGAGAGACAGATACAGAGAGAGAGAGAGTGGGAGAGACAGATACAGAGAGAGAGAGGAGATGGAGAGACGTACAGAGAGAGAGAGTGAAGCGACAGAGAGGAGAGGATGGAGGAGATAAGAGAGAGCGAGGATGGAGAGAATGGAGGAGAGTGGAGAGAAGAGAGGAGTCAGGAGAGAGACGAGAGAGAGGAGTGGGAGAGACAGAGAGCAGCAGAGTTGGGGAGAAGACGGAGGAGCCCGGAGAGAGCAGAGGGGGAGAGACAGAGAGAGAGGGGAGAGAAGAGGACAGAGTGGGAGAGACAGAGAGAGAGAGAGGGCGAAGAGACAGAGAGAAAAGTGGGGAGAGGAGAGGACGAGAGGAGAGTGGGAGGAGAGCAGAGAGAGAGTGGGAGAGACAAGAGAGAGACAGAGAGGAGAAGATAAGAGAGAGACAGAGACAGGATAGAGAGACAGAGACACACACACAGATAGAGAGAGAGAGAGAGAGACACAGAGAGGAGAGAGGCGAGAGACACAAAGCGAAAAAGAGAGAGACAGCAAAAAGAGAGGACCGAAAAGAGAGAGAACAGAAAAGAGAGAGACACAGAACAAAAGAGGAGAGACACAGAACAAGAGAGAGGCACGACAGAGACAGAACAAGAGAGAGGACACAGAACAAGGAGAGACACCAGAACAAGAAGAGACCACAGAAAAGAGAGACACCAGAAGATAAACGAGAGACAGAAAAATGAGAGAGACGAAAAAGAGAGACACAGAAAAAGGAGGACACAGGAAAAAGAGAGACAGAGAAAGAGGAGCCACAGAGAATGAGAAACAGAAAAGAGAGGACACAGAGAAAGAGACAGAGAACACACACAGAGAGAATGAGAGACAAAGACAGAGAGAGAGGGCGAGGGCGAGGGCGACAAGGAAGGCAGAGGGCGACACAGGGGGAGAAGGCGAGGGCGAAACAGGGAGAGGGTGAACACTAACAGGACACACACACACTACTCACACTCACTCACGAAGGACACTCACACACACACACACTTCACGCAGAGACCTCACGCCAAGAACACACTCACTAAGAAGATACACAGAACACAATCAGAGACCCTCACTCACACACAAGACTCACTGACACACCAGACACAACAGGGACACCAGGACACCACAGGACACACAGACACACAGACGGAAACACAGGCACACTGACAGACACACAGGACACACTGACAGACCACAAAGGCACACTAAGCAAAGCACATCACAGACCACGACCACAACTCACAGGCTCACTCAAGACCACATGCACCACTCACAGACACCACAGCAGCTCAAACGGGGGGACCACAGCCATACCGACACACAGGAACACTCACAGACAACACAGGGCACACTCACAGGACAACACAGGATACTCACAGACACACTGACAGGCCCACAAGGCACAACTCACAGACACACAGGCACACACACAGACACACAGGCACACTCACCAGACACACAGGCACACTCACAGACACACAGGCACACTCACAGACACACAGACACACTCACAGACACACAGGCACACTCACAGACATACAGGCACACTCACAGACACACAGGCACACTCACTCACAGACACACTCACTCTGACACACTCACTCAGACACACTCACTCAGACACAAACACTCACACACACTCACTCAGACATGCACTCACTCACTCACTCACTCACAGACACTCACAGACACAGACAGACACTCACAGACACTCATTCTGTCAGTCACTCACTCACCGGGTCGCACGTGGCAGCAGTGGGGTCTCCGCATGGCAGTGGGCCCTCTACACGGCTGGGGTGCCTCTCCAAGACATGGGACGGTCCCACAGTGCAGCGTGGGCCTCCGCAAGGCAGCAGGGCGGCGCCCCCCCCCCAAAGCGGCCGACGCCGCAGCACGCTCCCCGGACACCCCTGGGCAGCAAGCGGGGATCGGGGGCAGGTGATTAGGGGGAGATCATGGGCAGGAGGCGGCCTGACGCAGGAGGCGCGCACGGGGGAAGCTGGGTTGCGCGCGGGGCTTGTTTTGGGCTTCCCCCTCCATCCCACGTGGGAACGGAGGGGGGAGGGTACGGGGGGGGGGCTGGATTGCGCGCGGCGCTTGTTTTGGGCTTCCCTCTCCGTCCCACGTGGGGAGCGGAGGGGGGAGGGTGCGGGGGATTCTGGGTTGCTGGGGGGAACAGGCAGCGGGCCCACAGGCAGCGCAGAGGGCAGGACACCCTGCTTGCCCTGTGCATGCGCGCCGGGACCACGGGAATCGCCGCCATTTTTTTAAACTTTTTTTTTAAATGTAATTAACAGGCACCCGGCCGGGCCCCCCCTGACTCACGGGAGGAGATCAGGAGGGGGAGGAGATCAGGGGAAGGGGCTCTTCCCCGCATTTACCCAATCAGGGAGTGGGATTATTTATTTATTTAAAAAAAAAAAAAAAAATGTCACGAGCAGGGGAATTCATAGAGCTGCAGCACGGCTCGCCAGTTGCCTAAATCCACTCGCCACGGGCAAATGGTTATCATTATTTGTCGAGCACTGTATATATATATAAAACAAAAAACAAATCAGCGCTAGAAATAGCACTAGGTGAATTAATAAGTGATAATAAAATTTAATAATATAGTGTAAAGAATATCAGGCACTGGACAGGAGAAAATATGCCATAGGATGTAGCTCTAAAAAGATATGCCTATCCTAAAGAATTAAGAAAGAGAATAAAGCGCAATCCTATGTGGCTGTTAAAAATAAGGGAAAATTTAATAAAGGCAATAAAGGTTGGTTACTGGATGTACAAATGACACAAATACAGAAAAAGCATAACAATAAAACAATATATATGGATAAAAAATAGAGGAAAAAATAAATGTCCAAACTATGTCCAAAAAATGTCCAGCAGATCTACTGTGAGGGAGTAGCACTTTAAATGAATGAAGCACTTATTTGCCCGACATGGATTGTGGCTGAAGCAACAAGTGGGGAGCGGAGTGACTCTGATATATATCAAATGTGAAGGTAGACATAGTCGTGGCAGGCTGTTGGATGTTTCCTGTAAATAGGATCCAAAGGGAAAGGCAGAGGGGGGTAAGGGAACGGTCTCACCAGATGAGTGTAAACGCAATGAACCCCAAGGGGTATCTGCGTCCCTCCGTCAGCTGCGCCTGCAAATCCGCGATGCAAGTATCACGTGATGCTGATCCGGGTAAAACTAGAGACACTGTCCTGTCTCCTGTATACCCCCCTCACGATAGCCAGATTTCTCCAAACAAAGGTTGATGCAGCAGGTAGATCTTCACTGCTGTACTGCTAGGTTGAATACAGCCGCACATAAGCTGGCACCTTCCTCTCAAATGCCGGTATGAGTCAAACTGCTGCTCGCCAATTCTCACTCCTCTCACGTTACTCGGCTCTCCTCCCACAATCAGCTGTTAGATACAGTGACGTAACCTACGCATTTCGTCAGCTGTTGCACCGACTTCTACAATGGTGTGACCTAGGGAGTGGACTTAAATAGAGCTCATTAGAACCTAATAGGTTAATTGAGGGGGGAAACTTGTATACATACAAGAGCCCTGTAACTTAAAAAAAAGCATGATATAAGAAAATTAGCATGTTAAAAATACAAAATAAAGGAAAACGAAAATATAAAGCACCAAATAACTAATCATTATTTAAACAATAACCAATATAAGTAAAATATATGTATAAAAAATATATATTGCTGAATCAAATATCATTCTTAAAAAATATAAAAATAATAATAATAAACATATGAAAATATAAAAAATAACATATAATTAACTATAAATAATTGGTTGTTGTTTAAATTGGCAGTAAAAGGATCAACAAATATAGGTGTAGATGTACATACAGTATGACCAAATAAAAAATAGAATTATACAAATTGACTACTAAATGTCCACAGATCAACACAGGCTATATAGCATGTGTAGATCTGCGTACGTGACAGATTGTTACCATGAACATCATCCCAATATACATGCAAATAACTAAATAATTAATGAGGTGGAAGTATGAAAGTAGGATAAGAACATGTTATATGTAGGCAATAAAGCCTAGAGTAAATGAAGATGTTAGTAGTATAACTAAATTGAATACATTAAATACATGAATTGAACATGAAGGTAGACTAGGAAGGAAAAAATGGACACTAGACAATTTATTTATTTATTTATAAAATGTTTAACCAGGAAGTAATACATTGAGAGTTACCTCTCGTTTTCAAGTATGTCCTGGGCATAGTTAATATGACAAATAATACATGGTTACAAATACAGTTACATACATGAACAAGGTATACATTATATACAATACATTGCATGCACAGTTAGAGAAGATGTATATTATAGGCTTATGTAACAGTTACAGACCAGGTTAAAATGTGAGACAGCCTTAGTTTTGAAAGAACTTAAACTGGTGGTGGATGTGAGAGTCTCCGGTAGGTTGTCCAGTTTTGGGGTGCACGGTAAGAGGAGCGGCCGGATACTTTGTTGAGCCTTGGGACCATGAACAGTCTTTTGGAGTCAGATCTCAGATGATAAGTGCTGAATGTGGTAGGTGTGAGGAGCTTGTTCGGATAGGTGGGTAACTTGGTAAATAGAAAGTATTTGAAGGCAAGACAGGAAAGTTGAACTTTGCGCCTAGACTCGAGTGATGACCAATCTAGTTCTTTGAGCATTTCGCAGTGATGTGTGTTGTAGTTGCATTGCAGAACGAAACGACAAATTGAATTGTAGAAGGTGTCAAGTTTGCCAAGGATGGTTTGGGGTGCCGAGCCATATACTATGTCTCCATAGTCGATAATTGGCATTAGCATCTGCTGTGCAATACGCTTTCTGATCAGCAGGCTTAGTGAGGATTTGTTCCTGTAAAGCACACCTAGTTTGGCATAGGTTTGGGATGTCAGGGTATCAATGTGCATTCCGAATGTTAAGTGGGAGTCAAACCATATGCCCAGGTATTTAATACTAGTAACAGGAGTTAGAGTGGTGTTAGCGTTGGTTCTGATCTGGAGCTTAGTCACTGGAAGCTTTAAAAATGTAGTCTTCGTCCCAAATACCATTATTACAGTCTTGTCAGTGTTTAAAAACAGTTTGTTTTGGGAAATCCAGTTTTCGAGTCTCAAAAAGTCAGACTGAAGTATGTGTTGAAGGTCAGAGAGGCTATGGCTGTATGCATATAGGATTGTGTCATCTGCATACATGTGTATTGAGGCTTCCTTACAAGCTGTGGGAAGATCATTGATGAACACTGAGAAGAGTAGGGGCCCCAGAACAGAGCCTTGCGGGATGCCACAGGTGATATCCAGGGGGTTGGATTTAGAGCCTGAGATGGACACATGTTGGGATCTACCTGATAGGTAGGACTGAAACCAGTTTAAAGCATGCTTCCCTATTCCAGAGCTCTGGAGTTAGTTAAGCAGGATAGCATGATCAACAGTATCAAAAGCCTTTGCAAAATCTAGGAATATTGCACCAGTGAGTTGACCCCGTTCCATTCCACACTGGATTTCATTGCAAACTTTTAGCAGGGTAGTTACCGTGGAGTGTTTGGGGCGAAAGCCTGATTGGAATTGGCTAGGGAAATTTGTCTTGTTATAGTAATCGCTTAATCGGGAGTGGACACATTTTCCATGACTTTGGATAGGATTGGGAGAAGGGAGATTGGCCTGTAGTTTCAGACAGTGTTTTTGTGCCCACTTTTGAAGATTGGGACAACTTTGGCAGTTTTCCTGGTCTTAGGGATATGGCCTGCAGACAGGATAGAGTTGACTGTGGAAGCAATTGGTTTGGCAATGGCTGGGGCACCAAGTCGTAGGAACCTAGATTGTAGTAGGTCAGGTCCACATTGGCTGCTTAGTTTTCATTTGAGGAGCGCTTGTGTAATCTCCTCTTTGACTTGTCCCAAAATGTCCTGGAACTCAAATCGGCTTGAAGTTCCTGATGCCACCGCTTTATCTGCTCCGGAGGAGTTTAAATAACTTGACCGCGACCTAGCTCCAAACATCGTGGAACTATTTTCTGGTTCAAATCCCAGCCGCGACTTCTACGTACAATTCTCAGAACTTTGCCGCAAAAAGTGGGATTTTTCTGGACCGGAAATTCCTGAAGCCGGCTCGCTGCTATTTCTCCTTGAGCATCTTTTTGTACATTCAAATCTGCTGCTGCTGTTCTGGCGCTAAGAATCTGACCACCGGATTGGCTGAGGCATCCTTATAGTAATTCAGAGTTCATTCATGAAATACGGCAGCCAATCCAAGTGTGGGAGAATTTCTACCAGCCAATCAGACCGCTGCCAGTCGACCAAAAACTAGCAAGCAGGACTTCGGCATCGGACAAGGGCATGCGCCAACCTGGCACCTCTGCTACTTGTCACACAGAAGCCACCCACTGAGTTAGGCTCCTCAAAGTCTGGGTTGAGCAAATGTTGTCCAAGGACTTCGATTCAGCCCAGGACGTGAGTACTTGAGTCTAACTCCGGTAACCAAATGGCTTTCACACCTTGGCAACCTATGAGGCTTTCATGTCCAGGACCCGAGCAGACTTGATCGCACCAAGCTTGGTAGCCAAATGGTCTCTCTGGACCCGGAAATCCCAGCTCATATAACGTGCACAAGCATATATACAGTTTAAACATAATGGTTTAATAAAATATATACTTTAAACATTTCTAAGTCCTATGGCTATTGGGAATAGAATAATAATCTTGCACTTTTATTGCTACTAGCCATATTCCCCACACACTACAGTGGCGGCCGCCTTTAGCCTCCTGCGGCCGTTTCAGCGCGACTTTGAAAACTGCGGGCAGATGCAATGTTTGATGCGGCATGTTCTGGTATTTAAAGCCGCAGCCGCATGCATTGTACAGTATTAGCACTGTGCTTATTTAATTGTTTTCAACTGTTTTCAACATTTCAATCTCACAGTTATGTGAGGTCTGTAATAGAGTTACACAAGCAAGCTACTGTAACATTATGGGCGGCGTGCGTGCAACATTATGGGCGGCGTGCTGTATACAAACTTTCACTGATAACTACAGTACTATTGGCGCTGTCTCGGCATGAATGCGGCATGAACGCGGTGAAGTGCGTGGCATTCGAAAAAAAATACCCAAACACACCGGAGATGTTGGAGAATAAAAGGGGCCATGACAGTATACCGGACTTTAAAACTCCTTGCAACCTTTTGTGGTTGGAAAAAAAAAAGTGTATTTGTGTGTAGCGCTATTCTATTATAAGTGGAAAAATTAATAAACACTATAGAAATCACTCTAAATAAATATTAGTGATTACTTCGTGATTGGGCTGCCAACTATAAAACGAACTACCCTACGTTAGCATATAACATACAAAAACAAAAAATAGGGGCGCCCTTGCATCTATAAACAGTGAATAATACACAATATAGTGCAACAAAATAGCTTATACAATATAAAAGAATACAACCGTATAGGTGATATAGAAATGCTGAATAAAGTCCCCAAAAGTTCCAAAGATGAGTTGATTGAGTCCAGCCGTCGCTCAGCACATGAAAAGAAATAAACACAGCAACATAGTGTAATATTGTTATGTGTTAATACACCTATATTACAATGATTAAACAAGGAGAAAAAAATCAGAGTGAAAGAGCAAATGGATTAAAAGAGAAATTTAATACACATATAAAAACAAAAAATCATGAACTGTCACTGCTCCTGCATCAGGTAACTATAGGAATCCTACTTACAAGATGCAAGTACACTGGCGACACACTTTATTCGAGCTTGGCTAGTCCCACGAATTCGGGTATACCCGGGTGTATTGAGGTTTGTTACTGTTTTCTGCCCGAGTGCATTGAGGTATTTTCCGGCAGGGATTGAAGCATTTTATTCCCGCTGGCTGCAATACTGCACAGTACATATATATATACTGCATTACAATTCATGAATTTATGCCATCTGGTAGACACGCGAAGCATTGCAGCCTATTAAATCCTAATCATTATCATTTAACAGATCAGCCGCCCGTCAGCCAGGCATGAACCCAGGCTGGGAAGGCAAATGCAACGGGGCTTGTCAGAGGTGAGGAGCGGCGCATTCCAGGTATCTGCCAGGTACATACCGGGTATTTGCTCGAATAAAGTGTGTCGGTGCAGTAGATCAAGCGCATGTGAATAAGTACAGTACATCAAAAAGGAATGGCTGCCCCTCCGGCTCAGGTGTCCTGTACGGATGTTCCTCCGTCACCTACTCAGACCTGCTGGGTGGCTCGGTTGGATTTCTGTCTGCTTGTGAGCTTGATACCGCCAGACCTCTCCTGCTCGTGACCCAGGCGCCGCTACTGGTAACCAGCTCAACCTCTCTCGCTCTCGCGAGATGCTGCTGTAAACGGGAGCCGATACCTGTGTTGGCACATCAGATTCACTATGCCTGTAGATTGTAGGGCTGTGTGCTTGAACGCCAGGATGCAGGGTGTGTGTCGTCACCCTACGCGTTTCACGGATTGATCCGCTTCCTCAGGGATATACAAGTATATATACTCATCTTTGGAACTTTTGGGGACTTTATTCAGCATTTCTATATCAACTATACGGTTGTATTCATTTATTTTGTATAAGCTATTTTGTTGCACTATATTGTGTGTTACGTGTGGTTGGAGTACACCCAGAACCCCTATACCAGGTTCTGGGTGATCAGAGCACTGACTGGGCATCCCCTCTTATACTAGGGACCCCTTTACCATTCTAGAAATACCACACATCCCAAAGCCCCATTTACCTTTCTGGTCTGTGCTGAAGCAGGGAATCCTGGCAGTGAGTCGTGCAAGCATTTTCAAAGGGAGATTTTGCCGGAGCATTGTATCCGAGAATCCGACCTGATTCCCGGGTACATTGTTAGCGTATACAGCAACTCTGGAACACGGCTACCTAGACACATTTTGACAAGACTTTCTCCGTAACCCCCCCCCCCCCTTGAAACTCATAGCCTAGCAATCTCTGTTTGCTGGCACAACTGGAAAGGTAAAAACACAAAAATTCTTTGTCACGTAATTTATAGACATAAATTGACAATCACTGGGCTCAAGAGCTGACACTTTCGAACCGCAATACATGGATCAGAGGTAACCAGATGGGCTTAACCTTTATTATTGAGCCTGGTTACCCCTTCACTGTCACAGTGATTAGTCACTGAGTTAATGAAGAGGGGGCAAGTAATTTATTTTAATATTGTTTGTATTTATTTAATGTGGTGCTGTTTTTTGTTTTTTTTTATACAGTACATGTTTTAATTTTTTGTGGTTAATTCCCAAAATCACTATTAGCAAAATTTGCAAATGTTAACGCTTAGCACACTGGTCCTGTACAGAGGGGAGCAGGTCTTGAAGAACCCCATCAGGCATCCGTCTTTGGGGCAATGCAGATGTACACTGAAGGTGTTCAGATTTAATGTAGCTGTGAATTCAATGTCCTTTGTCCACTTCACTCAATATGCCGGAATATGAATATGAGTCTCTACGTCACGACGGGGAATACTATATGACCATATTTCGTCTACTGCGTCTTATAGTGGGGGGTTGGCGGGTGGATACGGTCTATCCACGTTTTGGAAACTTCAGAACTGATGGAGAAATAAAAATGGATTTTTGAGCTACTGTACTGAATGAGGTAGATGTCACATCCATGCAAACAATTCACCTCACAGATTTGCTTCCTTAGGCCACACACGTTTGGTACAAGGATTGTTTTCTGTATATATACCCTTATCTAGTAAATGGGGAAAGTGTATTATTCTGTACAAATAGCATAGTGGTTCTTCTCTGTGCACCTCCCTTATCTGCTAAATGCACAATGTTAATGTCTGAGAAGCTGCTGCTTTAAATATTGTGTGGCATAATTTTTAATAGAGCAGCCAAAAAACCGTCCCTTATGTATTTATAGATGTAACGGGTTTTGTGAACTGGCCTGACCCACCCAATCTCACATTGGCCCCTGTGGTCTAACCAGTCCCCATTACAGTGTGGTAGTGTCTGGTGGTGCACCTGTTGGCAACAGGACTCCTGAGTCTCCC
>WSYH01012171.1:0-19359 GCA_036426205.1 Ascaphus truei | reverse complement strand
GGCTCTGTTGTATGGTGGTCCCGGGACGGGGGCGTTGAGCTGGGCCGCCGGGTGCTCGTGGTGTGTCCGGGACTTGGGGGCGTTGGCTCTGGGCCCGGGCTCGGGTGTATGTGTGTCCCGCGGATCGTTGGCGTGAGTGGGCCCGGCTCTGTTGTGGGTATGTGTCGCCCGGGACGGGGTGGGTGTTATGAGCTTGGCGCACCCGGTGCTCTGTGTGTCCAGGACGGGGCGTTGGAGTCTGGGCCCCGCTTAGTGTGTGTATGTGTTGCCGGGACGGGGGCGTTGACCGCATGGCCGCGCGGCTGTGCTGTGTCAATGTGTGTCCCGGGAGTCGGTGTTGTGAGCTGGCCCGAGCTCTTGTGTGTATGTGTGTCCCGTGGACGGGGGGCGTTGCAGCTGGGCCCGGGCTCTGTGTGGTATGTGTTGTCAACGGGAGGGCTGGTGTTAGCTGGGGCGCCCGGGATCTGTTGGTATTTGTTGTCTCCTGGTGGACGGGGCGCTTTGATGCTGGGGCTGCAGCCGTGGCTCTGTTGTAGGGTGTGTCTCGGGACGGGGGCGTTGAGCTGGGCCCCGAGCTCTGTGTGTATGTGTGTCCCGGGATGGAGGCGCTGAGCTGGACCCGGGCTCGTGTGGTGGTGTGTTCCCGTGGACGTGGTGGTTTGTTATTGTTTGTGGCTGGCCGGCTGTGCTGAACGGTGTGCCCGGGGGGCGTTGCGTGGGCCCCGCGCTCTGTGTGTGTGGTGTCCCGGACGGGTGGTGTTAGCTGGGTGCACGGGCTCTGTGTGTCCGGGACGGTGGCGTTGAGCTGGGCACCCGGGCTCTGGTGTTTATGTGTGTCCGGAGGAGGTGGCGTTGATGCTGAGGCCCCTGTGCTCTTGTGTTATGTGGTCCGCGGGACTGGGGGCGGTGAGCTGGGCCGCGGTGCTCTGTGTGTATGGTGGTATCGGGACTGGGAGGCGTCGTGTTGTGGTGGCCCCGAGCCTTTGTGTCTGTGTTGGTCCGGGAATGAGCGCGCTGAGCTTGGATCCCGGCTCTTTGTGTGGTTATGGTGGTGTTGCCGGGATTGGGGTTTTGTGTGAGACTGGGCCCCCGGGCTTCTGTGGTTTTGTCACGCGGACGGGGGCGTGATGAGGCTGGGGCCCTCGGGCTCGTTTGTTATGTGTGTCCCGGTTTGGTATACGGGGGGTTTTCGAGTCTGGGGACCCCGGGTTCCTGTCTGTTGCGGATGCCGGACGGGGTAGCGTGAGCTGGGCGCCGGCGATTGGCTACTGTGTGTGATCGGCTGGTCCGGGGGGGTACGGGGTGTGTGGTGAGCTGGGGACCCCGGGCTGTGGGTGTGTATGGTGTCCTCGGGACGGGGCGCTGAGATGGGCCTGCCTGGCGCTTTGTGTGTATGTGTGTCCGGATGATTGAGCGCCTGAGCATGGGCCCACGACTCTGTTTTGTGTATGCTGGTCGCGTGACGGGGGCGTTGTGAGGTGGCCCCGGCTCTGGTTGTATGTTGTCGTCCCGCGGGACGGGCGAGCGGTGAGCTGGGCCGCAGCTCTGTGTGTATGTGGTCCTGGAACAGGGGCGTATGGCCAACTGTGCTGTGCAAAGTTGTCTTCCGACCACGCAGTGTTTTGTTGCCGGCTTGACAACGGTGATTGGAAAAACTGGGACAGCGCACTACGAAACCGAGTAGTTGTCACATCTTGAAACCCGTGGGGCATCTGGTCACCGCGTACTATAGGGTGAGACCGCAGTCAAGAAGTTGTGCTCCACTCTGGACTGCACCCTGGCTGGACCGTTGCAACTCTTGTGCTGACAACTCCGCCCCCAAATCCCCCACCACTCCAGCCCCCCCGTCTGGTGAGCTTTGTTTTCTGTGTGCTGCTTTGTGTGTTGGTCTGTGCTATCTGTATGTGTTCTCTGTTGTCTCTATTCTGACGTATGTTTATGTGGTGTGTGTACAGTAGTATGTGTGCCTTTGGGTGTGGGTACAGTTGTGTGTTTGTGTGGTGTACCAGTATGTGTGTTTGTGTGTGGTACAGTATGGTGTTGTGTGTGGTGTTACAGTATGTGTGTTTGGTGTGTGTACAGTATGTGTGTTTGCTGTGTGTACAGTATGGAGTTTGTGTGGTACAGGCTAGTATGTGTGTGGTAGTAATGTGTTTGCTTTTACAGGAGGTGTGTTGGTCGGTGTTGTGGGTTTGTGTTGGTAGTTGTAATGTGTGTTTTGGGTGTACAGTATTGTGTGGTGTGTGGTGTGTGTTAGTGTGGTGTGTGTGGTGTGTGTGTGGGTGTGTGTGTGTGTGTCGTGTGTGTGTGTGTTGTGTGTTGGGCTTGTTTGTGTGTCGTGTGTGACGACTGATGATGTGGTTGTGTTTGTAGTTGTGTGACCGTGTGTATTAGCTGTCGTGCACTGTTGGTTCCGTATGCACGGGCAGTCCCTTCACTTTCCCATAGTCATATCTTATATAGGGTCACTGACATACCATGAGCCCCATCATTGTGGGGTTGTTACTGTGATTAACTTCAACTATACACGAACGAACTGTTGACATACACCTTATTGGTTAACTTAAATTGAGATGTCCGCTGTTGTTTTATGAACAGTACAAGATGCGCTTGCGGAGGTGACGTGTTATTATACGAGAAATAGAGTTTGTGCCTTTGTACCGCGGTACAAATGTTTATAATTGTAATTCTGTAATCTGAAACACGAAGATACTATAAAAGTTTCAGTTCAGCGGTAAGGTCTGCTAAATGGTGTGTACATTACATGAAATCCCCTCATCTGGGTCTGAAACGCGCCCCGCCAAGACCGAACTATCGCTGTGACTGACTCACAATCATCGGTTAACACAGCGATCGCCGTCACTCCATTCTGAAATGGCACAAATTACGTTTTCATGTCTTCTATGCGTACCATGTCTTTTTGATCCTCGAATGAATATTTTGTTATATAATGCGGTTTTGGACCAAATATCTGTTGCCATCTCTAGCCCTGTTAAGCGCTTATCTTTCGCGCTATAATACAAACTTTTGTAACTATTTGTCGATCATGATGCCGTCACCAATTCCAAATAATGATTTAATAGATTATACATTTCTCAAGAATTTGTATGATAATCACTGTGACGTCCAATAGAATTTGTCAATTTTTTCAGTCAATAAATGTAATGATTTTTTCTGCAAGAATACGAACATAAGAGTCCCGTGTTTTTTAGACTAAATCAACACGTATATAGGGTGTGTGTGTGTGTGTGTGTGTGTGGTGTGTTGGTGTGTGTTGGTGTGTGGTGTGTGTGTGGGTGTTTGTGTGTGGTCGTGTGTGTGTGTGTGTGTGTGGTGTGTATTTCCTAGAGCTTCTCTTCTCTTGTTGTGTGTGTACTGTCTTTTGTGGTGCTGTATCTCTGGTCCTTTGTCTGTCTGTTATCTTGTCTCTGCTGCAGTTTTGTCTTTGTTTTTGTTATACTCGTATGCTGTGTATTGTCCTTGGTGTGTCTTGTGTTGTGTGTGCGTGGTGTGTGATTGTTATATATCTGTCTTGCCTGTCTCTGTTGTCCTACCTCTGTTTTTTGTGTGTGTGTCTGTTCATTCTGTGTGGTGTGATGTGTGTGTGGTGTTGTTGTGTGTGTGTGTTGTGTGTGGGTCCGTGGTGGATCTGTTTGTTTTTTGTGTTTGTGTGTCTGGTTGTGTGTGGTGTTGGTGTGGTTTGGACTTTGTGTGTATTGTGTGGTGATATTGTGCTGCTGTGTCTCGTGTGCTCGTGTTAGTGTGGAGCTGTATTGTTGTGACTGTGTAGTTGTGTCTGGTGTCATATGTAGCTTGTGCTAGTTGTTATCTGTTTTGTCTTGTGTGTCGTTAGTGTGTGATTATCGTGTTCTTATTGCTTTTCCTTGTTGTTGTGAATGTGTCTTATCGGTGTGTGTGTGGTATCTGTGTTTGATTGTGTGTGGTATATTGTCTGTTTGTGTCTGTGTGTTCTCTGTTGTTGTGTTGTGTGTTGTTAGATCTGTTTCTGGTCATGGGCCTGCTGTTTTTCGTGTAGTGTTGTGGGTTGTGTCGATTATGTGTGGGTGGTTGTGTCCTGTTGGTTGTGTGTGTATATGTGTCTTTTGTGGGTGTGGGTGTGGTGCGTTGTGTTGTGTGTGTGTGTATATCTGTCCTGCTTGTGTCTACTTTTGTTTTTCGTGTGTTTGTGTCTGGTCAGTTGTGTTGGTATATGTGTCTTGTGTGTGTGTGTGTCGTGTGTGTAATATGTGTCTTGTGTGTGTGTGTGTATCTGGTGAATTCGTTGTGTGTGTGTATATGTGTTTGTTGTTTTGTGGGTGTTTGTGTGATAGTGTGTGTTTGTGTGTTGGTTGTGTATATTCTGCGCTGTATCTGTGGATGTCGTGGCTCTGTTTTGTGTGTGTGTTTTTGTGTGGTATATCCAATGTCTCTTCTTTCTTGTCCCTCTCTGTGTTTTGTGTGTGTGTGTCTGTGTGTAATGTGTGTGTCGTGTGTATCGTGTCATTGGTGTGGTGTGTGTGTGTTGGTGGGGTGTGGTGTGTCTCCTTGCTATTGGTTTGCACCACAACCTGCCTGCGTATTCCCAAACCACAGCGTGTGGTGATTTTAAACGATTAGTCATCGATTGGCATTGGTCGTTTTCTCGACTTTGGGTAAAAACACCCAATGAGGTGCGCGTTTTCGGTGTGGTATCATTGTCAATATGGTGAACCTCCTCGACCGCACCCTGTGTGTGGGACGGGGAGCATGGGAACCTTCATTCCCCAGCATATATAAATACCTGCTATCTCACCGACCCTCGGCCCCCCTCCACCGCACTCATGTGCACTTTCATGAAGACCGGATCGTGGCTCAAGGTTCGTGTTATTGCTTTAATATACATGCGTATATAGTATACTATAACTGCCTTTAATCTGCGACTGCAGGGGGTGACTTCCCTCTGCCGCTTCTATGCCGGAGACAAACCCTTATTGGGGAAGGTACCAGGGTGGTCTCCACGTGCACTCCATCCCTTGATGGGTTACCCCCGTCCTCTCCCTTCTCCCCGTCCCTGCACAAAGTGTCAAGTTAATAAGATTGGGCAGGTTTCCCAATAAGCCGGGTATCGGATCAGCAGGATAACATCGTCTGGGGGGTTTGCTCAGTTTTGGTTGGCCTAGCCGCTGCGTCAATGGTGGCCTCTCCCATCCAAGGGACTTGCCCGCTCTCGTTATTTATGTATTTTAGCGCATAGATTCTGCCAATAGCAAGACGGTCCGACAGAGAGAGCAGAGAGAGAGACAGAGAGAGAGACAGAGAGGAGACAGCGAGAGACAAGACACTCGTGAGACAGAGAGAGAGACTCAAGAGAGACAGATAGATAGACGAGAGAGAGACAATAAAAAAAAAAAGAATAAAAAGGACGAGAGAGAGTACGAGAGACATAGAGAGGACAGAGACAGAGAAGACAATAGACCAGAGAGAGAGAACATATGAGAGGAGAGACACTGAGAGCCAGAGAGAGAGACAGAGAGACCACAGACAGAGAGAGATACGAGGAGAGATAGAGAGACAGAGAGAGAGACAGAGTAGAGATACAGATAGAGAGACAGAGAGATAGAACATGAGAGAGAGAAGACAGAGAGAGATAACAAGACGAGAGAAGAGACGAGAGAGAGACGAGAGAGAGACCAGAGAGACCGAGATAAGACAGAGACAGAGATCATAGACAGAGAGAGAGACAGAGAGGAGAGAGACAGAGAGACAGAGAGAGAGACGAAGACACGACAGAGAGAGAGACAGAGAGAGAAGAGAGAGACAGAGAAAGCAGAGAGAGAGCACAAAGAGAGACAGAGAGACATCAACCTAAAGAGACAGAGAGAGAGGACGAGAGACATAAAGAAGACTCTAGAGCCAGTAGAGGACAAGAGAGACGAGAGAGTAGACATAGACAGAGAGACTAGACGAGAGACAAGACCAGACAAGACAGAGAGACAGAGAATCTAGAGAGCCGGGGCCCAGCTCAACGCCCCCGTCCCGGGACACACATACACACAGAACCCGGGGCCTAGCTCAGCGCCCCCGTCCCGCAGGTGAGCGGGTGACGTGTCTCTGCGGGTGACGTGTCTGAGCGGGTGACGTGTCTGAGCGGGTGACGTGTCTCCGCGGGTGAGCGGGTGACGTGTCTCTGGGGGTGAGCGGGTGAGGTGTCTCCACGGGTGAGCGGGTGACGTGTCTCCGCGGGTGAGGTGTCTCCACAGGTGAGTGGGTGAGGTGTCTCCGCGGGTGAGTGGGTGACGTGTCTTTGTGGGTGAGCGGGTGACGTGTCTTTGTGGGTGAGTAGGTGACGTATCTCCCTGGGTGAGCAGGTGATGTGTCTCCTGGGGCGAGTGGGCAACGTGTCTTTGTGGGTGAGCGGGTGACGTGTCTTTGTGGGTGAGTGGGTGACGTATCTCCCTGGGTGAGCAGGTGATGTGTCTCCTGGGGCGAGTGGGCGACGTGTCTCAGAGGGTGAGGATTTCAAGACGGAAAAAAAAAACTGAGGAATTAAAAATGAAAGTGTACGGTGTACCCCTCGGTGCCCCTTGGTACCCCTCTATGCCTGCCGGTACCCCTCTGCGCCCCTTGGTACCCACCTGTACCCCTCGGTGCCCCTCTGCGCCCCTTGGTACCCGCCTGTACCCCTCGGTGCCCCTCTGCGCCCCTTAGTACCCGCCTGTACCCCTCTATGCCTGCCGGTACCCCTCTGCAACCCTCAGTAACTGTCTGTGCCCCTCGTACCCCTCTGTACCCCTGCGCCCCTCGGTGGGCTGCGAATGAATGAAATAAACCAAATAGCTGAGAGCCCAGATCAGAGCTGCGTATCCATGACAACAGGTCTCATTGTCTCTGTTTTCCCCCAAATAAAGGATTTTGGGAGGAGTGTAACTTTCCGGTGAGCCATTCCCTGTGCTGACCACTAGAGGCTGCTGCAGCCTCCGAGTCTCAGCAGTCAGGGGACGCCAGTGACTGCACATTCTCCGCAGAGAAGACCAGCACAGTGTCCAGTGCTCTGATACATTGTATCCAAAGGGCCAGCAAGTAACCCCTTCCGTGCTGGGTGGGAAATAGCTCAAACTGGCCAGTCAAGGCCACGACTCGTTTAGTGAAGGAGTTAAAGGAGGTTGGAAATGATTAACCCTTTCATTGACTGTAACAAAGCCATTGTTAATGTCAAAAGGGTAAGTGTGTGGCCCCAGTGGAGAAGGGAAAGAGAGAGGGAGATGAGAAGCCGGTGTTGCCGGGCAGAGTGAAGGTTATCTGTGTGTTTATCGGCAAGATTTCCAGACTACGGGGCCTATGCAGAGACGTGAGAGAAGGTGAATTTCGCCATGGATTTGGCGAAAAAGTGTGCTTGAAAATGTTTATTGCCGAGAACATGGCGCATAGTTTCAAAGAATCCGCCAGAAGTGTGTTGTAGGCAAAAAAATTCGCCACGTACGTGGCGAGAATCACTTATTCGCCATTTATAAATTACATGGTATTCTAGTAGGGCCGATACGAATGAACGCGCCATTCAGGCACATTATATGGCGCGTTTCTATCCGCCATCTAAAGTTGGCAAGTAGCTGTTGTTCGCCGGCGGTGCTGTGCTGTGTACATGAAGGGGACTGAGGTAACCTCAGAGCTGTCAATCAGCCGCTCTGGGTCTCGCGAGAGGCGCGCGTTCGTCTTTCCACGGTAGTACAGGAATGATTTATGTTTCACAACGACCGCGCGCCTCGGCATGGCGAGTTTCACGCACAGTGAAACTCGTCAAAATTTTCAAAACTTTAAAAACGCGGGTAACGGTGTTCCGTGCATACGGGGGGGAAAAAAGCCTAATCACTGGCTATTTTATTGCCATTGTACCTGAATATTACGTTGCTCTCTGCATAAGCCCCTATGTGTCCGGCACGTTGCTCAGTTAAACAATGTGGGAAGAAAGCATAGTATGGACAAGGAGTCTCTGTACGCTGCAGCCTCTCTCTTACTCCCCCATTCAGGGTTTCCGCCTCCCGAAACTGAAATACAAACGGGGCACTCAGTTTCTGTAGTGAAGACAGACGTGTCACTCTGAGAAGTTTAATCCCCAGCGTGGCTGGTTTTTGGAACTAAAAATGGCTGCCGCAAACAGTCACTGATTGGGCCTGTCCTGTCTGTGTTCCGGGGCCTGTCCTGTCTGTGTTCCGGGGCCTGTCCTGTCTGTGTTCCTGAGTGGCTCACGGGCAGGGCTTTACACACTGGTCTTCCTCCACGTACAAACAGTCACTGATTGGGCCTGTCCTGTCTGTGTTCCGGGGCCTGTCCTGTCTGTGTTCCTGACTGGCCTTACACACGGCTTCTCCTCCACGTACAAATAGTCCTCGTATTAAATATCTTTTCCCCCTGGTATTGCAGCGCCTCTCATTGTATGATTTTGCACTATGAGGCAGACCCCTGGTTCTCAGCACCCTGATAAAGAGGGGGCGCAGTGGATTGGGGGCTGCTGTAAGTGTAATGCAGTTTTGGGGGTTTTGAGCATTTTTTGTCTCACAAATGCTTTTGGTATTTTATATTGCGTACGGCGCATGTAGCATTTTTAATGGAACAAATAGTGGGGTTCCTGCCAATCATTAATGCTGGACCTTAACATAAGTGGCTAGAATCAGAATACAGATTTGCGCGTGAGAGATATGTAAAATAGTGGGAGGAAAGCTGGGCTGTCTGCGGGAAGCGTCTCCCTCGCGGTAAAAGTATAGGACCCGCCAGTATTCCCACGGCCTTACAGAGATTTATTATACAGGACATAATACAGAGAGGAATAATACTTCAAAGAAAACACCTGGGGAACGAAGTTCCTGCCCTGAAAAGCTTACAATCTAACGGCTAGGTTGGTGTAGGTTTGAATGGAGGGGTGGGTGTGATTGCAGGGGTTGTGTGCTCGTGTTACGGTGCTATGGAAATGCTTCATTGTAAAAAGGCTTTTCAGGTGGGTCTTGAAGAAGGGGAGAGACGGAGCTTGACAGGTAGTGAGGAAATAATATATATACCGGTATTAATAATATAATATATATCTATGTCTGCCCATTTCCCGCTCTGCTGTTATACCTCAGACCAGGTTTTGGGGGATTTCTTTTGTATTTAGGATTTAGCCTAAATTTAGACTCTGAGTGTGAGTCTCCGTTTTTAAAGAGCCCAATGAGACACGTTGCCGGTTGGCAGATAGCTGTGCGTGTTATTTCACCAGACTAGCACAATGAGAGATAGCTGTGCACCCGTTTCAGTGACAGGGCTACAAAGAAGACATGAGGCTCCTGCAAGGTCAGAGCACCCGCCACACCCAGGACTGATACTTCTTATTGTCACACACACACTGCACTCCGAGTCCCAGGGCTGGCACGCAGCTCGGGGCATGATGAGGTGTCTGCCTGCCAACTGCAGCACGCTGAGCTCTCTCAGTACATTAAACCTTAATTACATTCCTGTATTGTCATCCCAACGCTGACCTTGGATTCTGCAAGAACTCATTCCACATCATTTGTAGCATGGCATAGGAACAAAGACAGGAGCGAGAGGGAGGGAGTACCCTGCCGGGCCTGCCTGCGCTTTATCTTCATGGGGACTGGGCCTTTTCTATCACTGCATCCTATCCCGGTCATTATTCCTCGGTCCGCTATACTTTAGGTGTGAGCAGTAATCTATAAAGTGGCCCCACGGTCTCCTTCTTTCTGCTGATAACTAGAAATTTGTCCGGGGTCATTTTGCAAATGTTTATTTGAAAATATTGAGAAATTGTTGGCCAAATGTCTCTGCCATTTTGTTCACAATGAAATATTGTATCCTGGGAGCACCCCGCGCACCTCGAAACAACGCAAAACTCAGCGCAAAAACCAAGCGCGGAAATGCAAGTGATGAGTTTATACAGGTTCACAATGTCTGCAACTTAATCCAAATGTTTGTGATCAATCTTTGCCAGTTTCACCAATGTGCACAGATGTTTCTTTCCTGCCTACACCTCTCCCGGCACGGAGACTGGCCTGGGGGCAAGTGTAGGATAAACTGAAATCTAACATGGATTTATGGGGGTTTCGCTCCAAAACCCTACAGGGAAACATTGACAAATACAGTAGGATCGGCTGTGATATATTGGCAAGATACCTTTACTTCTCTGTAAAAGGCAGGCGCGTCTGCTTACAAGGAGTTATTGTATGTTTGCTGCGGCTGAGCGTCTCACTGCGGGCCACGGTTTGCACGATGATACTCGGTAGTATTAATAACTGAATGTGCGCGTTACAATGTTAGAGAGCGCGTTACATGGCTGAGAGCTCTGCCTCTAGCTGTTACCTATGTTTCATGGTTGGGCGAGCAGCAGGGAAATCACTGGATGTATACAGTATATGTATAGTATATATAGTCAGAACTCAGGGGGACTGTACGTGTTTGCATTAAAATGGCAACGTGTGCCTTTAAATTGCCCTAAAATCCCTGATCATTGGCGCGGTCAATTAAGTTAATTAAAGTTGCGCAATTAAACCTCGCCTGTGTGTAACAAGCTATTTGACTTGGAGAGATGTGAAATATTTAATTATAATCGCAGTAAAAAGAAAATGTAAGAGACAGTATGTGTAATTAGTAATGCTTCCTTGTTAGGTAAGTGTGTGTATGGAGAGGTGATTAATCAGGCTCTCCCAGGCCAGGCAGGTGGGGGGGGGATCAGTGTAGGTACACTTATTCGTGTCCCGTGTCCCCCAAATCAGTGAGAGACACTGATTCCATGGGCCACAGTTTCCTTCTGTCTGTGTCACTGTCACCCTGTCCTAAGGGGGAATATCTCTTGTATACACTTATGGTTTACCCCCGCTACAGCTTAGATATGTAACATAGGAAATGGTGCTGCAAAGGGCATATAACTTAGTACATGGTAGACAGACAGAGCCCCTATATATAGCACTCTGATCCAGTGTGAAATGATGAGATTCTTAAAATAACTTTATTAAATGACAATGTCGTTAAGATACTGGGGTTTAAAACAATGATTAAATAATACGCCGTTGCTGTGTGGTGACTTATAAGATCATTGGATCTTATTTTGGTAATGGACCAAAATAAGATCCAATGATCTTATAAGTCACAGCACGGCACCCAACACAGGTATTAACACCTCAAGTGCCAGATCACCACGTTGAGGCATGGTATGTGTGTGTGTGTGTGTGTGTGTGTGTGTTGAGGAATGGTATATGTGTGTGTGTGTAGGCATGGTATGTGTGTGTGTTGAGGAATGGTATATGTGTGTGTGTGTAGGCATGGTATGTGTGTGTGTTGAGGAATGGTATATGTGTGTGTCGAGGCATGGAATGTGTGTGTGTCGAGGCATGGAATGTGTGTCTGTTGAGGCGTGGTATGTGTGTGTGTTGAGGCGTGGTATGTATGTGTTGAGGCATGGTGTGTGTGTAGGCATGGTATGTGTGTGTGTAGGCATGGTGTGTGGGTTGAGGCATGGCATGTGTGTGTGTGTTGAGGCATGGCATATGTGTGTATGTGTATGCATTGTATGTGTGTGTGTGTTGAGGCATGGTATGTGTGTGTGTCGAGGCATGGTATGTGTATGTAATCTATGCCAAAGACCAGCCTAACCCCTTCACTGCAAAAAACCTTCATACGAGAAAGATGAATAGATGACAAATGTTATTTCAAGGAGAATTCACACCATCCACTCCATCAAAATGGGTTTATAGAGGGAGCAGGTGTAACGTTGCTGACAGCAGAACAGGATACGGAACCGCAGGGCAGAGGTAGGGAGTAATACACCGACCTTGGCCTGGGATCAGAGGCCTGAGATGCAGGAATAGTCGGGTACGGTTCCGGGGTCGAGGCAGGCAGCAGGCAAAAGGTAGTCAGGTCCGGTTCCGAGGTCAAGGCAGGTGGCAGGCAAAGGGTAGTCAGATCCGGTTCCGAGGTAGAGTTAGGCAGCAGGCAAAACAAAGACAAGGCAGAGCTCAGAAAGGACAAGGCAACAAGTATTTTCCACAAACAAGGTTGGATAGCAATTGCCTGCTACTTAAAGGCCAGAGGCAGCTGCTGGCAATGAAAGTTCAAAGTTAGGCTTACTTCCTGTGAGGGCAGGGATTCCCAGGAGGCAAGATGGCCGTGGTAGCTTCGGAGAAGGTGATGTCACTTCCTGGAAGCATTTATCCTGAATGTTCGGACAGATCCCTTATAGCAGGTTGGTTGGCACATACTGCTCGTACGGTCCCTTTTCTCTATCCCAATCCTCTATATCTGTGATGGCCTTGAATGAATTTTTTGGTGTCATTGTTACTTTGGTTCTCGTATCACTCTGACCCTTTGTAATAACCAACACAAGACTCATCCCTGACTGTGGAGACTTCTCAGTTGACTGGACAGGGTTAGAAGATCTTAGAAGTTAACCTCTGTCGATCTTTCTTTGGAGTTACCCGTGGGGTCTGTCCTGGGACCTCTTCTCTTTTCTCTCTAGGTGACCTTATCACATCCCTTGGGTTAAAATATCACCTGTATGCTGATGACACTCAAAATACTTCTCAACCCCTGACCATACATCTGTTTTACAGACCAAAGTCTCTGAATGTCTCTCGGCTATATCATACTGGATGGCCCTCCGCCGACTCAGACTTAACATGTCAAAGACTGAGTTCCTCATACTTCCTCCCAAACCTGGCCCTACCACCTCCTTCCACATTACTGTTGTCAGCACTATCATACACCCAGTATCACAATCACGCTGCCTAGGGGTCATTTTTTCATCTGTTACATTACAAAGATACGCCCTTTCCTCTGTCGCACTGCTGCTAAAACTCTGACTCAGGCCCTCATTCTCTCCCGTCTCGATTACTGTAACCTCCTGCTGTCCGGCCTTCCTGCCTCTCACCTGTCTCCCCTACAATCTATCCTAAACGCTGCTGCCAGAGTCACTCTACTCTTTCCTAAATCTGTCTCAGCGTCTCCCCTCCTGAAATCCCTCTCCTGGCTTCCGATCAAATCCCGCATCTCACACTCCATTCTCCTCCTCACTTTTACAGCTTTACACTCCTCTTCCCCTCCTTACATCTCAGCCCTAATTTCTCGCTATGCACCATCCCGGCTCTTCTCAAGGATGTCTTCTCTCTTACCCCCTTTGTATGTAAATTCCACATAAACCTCTCACTGACTGCCCCACACCTCTGGAAAGCCCTTCCCCTCAATATCCGACTAGTACCCTCTCTATCCACCTTTTTTTTTTTTATAAATTATTGTTTATTCGGGGCATTTCATTTAGACATAGCTTTCCATTGAGGTAGCTACAATCACAGGTTACAGATAATACATATGGTACTTTTAGTACCTTAGATACTTGGTACATTAGATACTTTTGGTTATGGTGCAATAGGGTCGGTACATCCTATTCAAGTATACCTTGCTCTTACTCCCTCTGTCTGAGCTTTTTTGGCAGAGGGGTGAGATATCTGAGTCAGGCGATCAGACTTTCTGTCAGTCTATCTGTCCACCCTGCTTTCTAGAGTCAATATCCATCTTCGTTTGGTCCCCTTTTTTTTATTTTTTCCCCCTTCTCGTTCCTCCCCAACTTGGGGTATATTTTTAATATATAAACGAGAATAGTGGGAATAACAATAACAAAAGTAACAAAAATAACCTAACAAAGTTAGTACTTTCTGGTACTTTCTATCTACTTCCTCCTTCTTGTCTTTTGTGACTCAGTGGTCCTCTAGGTCGCTAGTCCGTACATACGCACATTTACCCGCGACGGTAAGGATGTCTTCACTCTACCCCCCCTTTGTATGTAAAGCCCCTTTCCACATAAAACCCCTCTCTCTGACTGCCCCCCCTCTGGAATACCTTCCCCTCAATATCCGACTAGCACCCTCTCTATCCCCCTTTAGCACCCATCTTAAAACACGCCTCTTTAACGAAGCATATGAGTAGCTCCGTGGCAGATACTATACACCTCATACATCGACTGTGGCCCTTTGCAGATACACTTACCAGAACGCCCCCCTACTGTATCTGTACGTTCTTCCAACTTACCACTTAGATTGTAAGCTCTTCAGGGCAGTAACTCCTTTTCTTAATGTTACTTTTATGTCTGAAGCACTTATTTCCATTATGCGTTATATTATTATATCTTGTGTATTACCGCTGTGACGCGCTGAGTACATAAATGGCGCTATATAAACACATACAGTACTCAGGCAAAGGAAATGTGGTCACAGCGCTCCATCCCGGCTTCAAAGGGATTTGTTTTGTTTTAACAACTGGCTGAAATAAAACCTACGTCTGATAAGAACTAAAGACGTTTTGTGGCGTTCATGGCTCTTCATCCACCTGTCAGCCAGTCCTGTTCTGTGGCTATTCTTTACGTGAATAATCCTGGTGGTGAGTGATTACACCAGAAGCACCTGAGCAGGCGTGGAACATTGTCCCATATTCCGGGGTATGCCGTAGGGACCACAGTACTTTTGTATTTGTTAATGCATTCCAGGCCCCTCTGGTAGCAAAGAGGTTAAACTGTTAAGTGCTCTCTAACTTGCCGTAAGATTCATTGATCGTTACCTGCAGGAGATTTGCCTAATGCAGACAGGAATGGACAGATCCTGGTCTCATGCCCCCTCTCCCCCACCCCCCGACCTCTCTATATTTCTTGTTACCATGGCAAATGGGCAAATGGAAGTAAAGTTAATTTCTGAGCTGCAGGAATCTTATCGCTAAGTAACAATGATTGTGCAGTTTCATTGTAACAGCTGGGGGATTACGTCATATAATCTGCTTCTGTTAAACATCTCCAGCAGTCAAACACATCGCAAGTGGAGCCCCAGCAATGGATACGGATTCTGTGTGTCTTCTGCCCACGTCACTGGGCCACTGTACAGTACTTAGGGCACATTCCAGGCCAGAGGTCCCTTTGGTCTCTAAGTGACTGTGTCTCCCTACAAAAAATAAAATGAAGGTCATGGTACATGTGGCATAGGTCCCTTCTTTCTCTGTCACTTTGTCATCTTGCAAATGGTGGCATCAAAGTCCCATGCACTCCTGTTTCACTGTGTCACTGACTTAGGTCGCGCTCATAGTGCCGGCGACGCCGCGGCAAAACAAATGTATTGCCGCCGCCATTGCGTGCGCTTATAGTAGAAGCGACGGCTTGGTCGGGATCGTTGGAAGTCAAGTCAATTTGATTTTTCCAGCGACTGCAGCGTGACGTCACCGTGGCGTCGATGTCACCTGCACTATTGGCGCGACCTTATCATTCAATAGATAAGACGCACTAGTTTCTCTTTGTCATTGTCACCATACTGTGGCAGGGAAAACACAATGACCCATTGGTCCATTATGTCAACCAGCGCTGGAAATGACAAGTTTGGGCAATAGATCTCTGAAAGGTGCCACCCCCCACCCCCCAATATAACCTAACTAATATAAAAAGGCCCCAAACCTGCAGTAGTGTGTCCACATGGGAACGCCCCAAACCTGCAGTAGTGTGTCCACATGGGAACGCCCCGAACCTGCAGTAGAGTGTCCACATGGGAACGCCCCAAACCTGCAGTAGAGTGTCCACATGGGAACGCCCCGAACCTGCAGTAGAGTGTCCACATGGGAATGCCCCAAACCTGCAGTAGAGTGTTCACATGGGAGGCCCCAAACCTGCAGTAGAGTGTCCACATGGGAATATAGTTCTTCAGAAGCCTGAAGAAAGCTCAGGAACAGAGACGGACAAGGGGCAACGCATAGATTTTCCACAAACAAGGTTTTGTTGGATTTATAGCATCTTGCTGTGCGATGTAAAGGCCAGAGGCAAGCTGTCTGGCACAATTGAAATTCAAATTAGGCTCCCACTTCTGTGTCTTGTGTAGGGACAGGGTATAAAATTGGGATTTGACTAGGGGTGTAGGATTAATGACAGTGATGGAGGGCAAGATTGGCCTCAATGTAGTAGCTTAGATGCGAATGATGAAGGTTGATGTGTCTTCCGAGTAAGATTAATCTGCATGGGTTTATGACAGTATCCATCATCTTAGTAAGGTTGGTTTTGCATATATGCTTCGTTGCGGTGTTCGATTTTCTGATATCCCATACTCTATATTCTGGTGAGGCCTTCTTCTTGATATGAAATTTTTGGTTTGTCATTGGTTATTTGGTTCTAGTATCACTCTGACCTTTGTAAAACCAATCACAAGACTCATCCTGACTTGGGGGAGACTTCTCAGTTGACTGGACAGGGTTAGAAGATCTTAAGAAGTTAACCCTGTCGATCTTTCTTTGGAGGTTACCCGTGGGGGGTCTGTCCTGGGACCTCTTCTCTTTCTCTAGGTGACCTTTATCACATCCCTTGGGTTTTAAATATCACCTGTATGCTGATGACACTCAAAATACTCTCAACCCTGACCATACATCTGTTTACAGACCAAAGTCTCTGAATGTCTCCGGCTATCATACTGGATGGCCCTCCGCCGACTCAGACTTTACATGTCAAAAGGACTGAGTTCCTCATAACTTCCTCCCAAACCTGGCCTACCACCTCTTCCACAATACTGTTGTCAGCACTATCATACACCCAGTATCACAATCACGCTGCCTAGGGGTCATTTTTTTCATCTGACATTAAAAGATACGCACTTTCCTCGTCGCACTGGTGCTAAAACTCTGACTCAGGCCCTCTATTCTCTCCCGTCTTGATTACGTAACTTCCTGTGCGGCCTTCTGCCTCTCACTGTCTCCCCTACAATCTCCGTTAAACGCTGCTGCCAGAGTCAACATCATCTTTCCTAAATCTGTTCAGCGTCTCCCCTCCTGAAATCCCTCTCTGGTTCCGATCAAATCCCGCATCTCACACTCCATTCTCCTCTCACTTTTACAGCTTTACACTACCTCTTCCCCTCATTACATCAGCCCTAATTTCTCGCTATGCACCAGCCGGCTTTCAAGGATGTTTCTCTCTTACCCCTTGTAGTAAATTCCACATAAACTCTCACTGACTGCCCCCACCTTGGAAAGCCCTTCCCTCAATATCCGACTAGTACCCTCTATCCACCTTTTTTTTTTTTATAAATTATTGTTTCTTGGGGCATTGTCATTTAGACATAGCTTTCCATTGGAGGTAGCTACAATCACAGGTACAGATAATACATATGGTACTTTTAGTACCTTAGATAATTGGTACATTAGATACTTTGTGGTTGCTAATAGGGTCGGTACATCCTATTCAAGTATACCTTGCTCTTACTCCCTCTGTCTGAGCTTTTTTGGCAGAGGGGTGAGATATCTGAGTCAGGCGATCAGACTTTCTGTCAGTCTAACTGTCCACCCGCTTCTCTAGAGTCAATATCCATCTTCGTTTGGTCCCTTTTTTTATTTTTTCCCCCTTCTCGGTCCTCCCCAACTTGGGGTATTTTTAATATAAAAGAGAATAGTGGGAATAACACATACAAAGTAACAAAAAAAACCTAACAAAGTTAGCTTTCTGGTACTTTAATTCACTTCCTCCTTCTTTTTGTGACTCAGTGGTCCTCTAGGTCGCTAGTCCGTACATACGCACATTTACCCGCGACGGTAAGGATGTCTTCACTCTACCCCCCTTGTATGTAAAGCCCCTTTCCACATAAAACCCTCTCTCTGAATGCCCCCCTCCTGGAATACCTTCCCCTCAATTCCGACTAGCACCCTCTCTATCCCCCTTAGCACCCATCTTAAAACACGCCCTCTTTAACGAAGCATATGAGTAGCTCGTGGCAGATACTACACCTCATACATCGAATGTGGCCCTTTGCAGATACACATTACCAGAACGCCCCCCTACTGTATCTGTACGTTCTTCCAACTTACCACTAGATTGTAAGCTCTTAGGGCAGTAACTCCTTTTCTTAATGTTACTTTTATGTCTGAAGCACTTATTTCCATTATGCGTTATATTATTATATCTTGTGTAACCGCTGTGACGCGCTGAGTACATAAATGGCGCTATATAAACCAATACAGTTACTCAGGCAAAGGAAATGTGGTCACAGCGCTCCATCCCGGCTTCAAAGGGATTTGTTTTTGTTTTAACAACTGGCTGAAATAAACCTACGTCTGATAAGAACTAAAGACGTTTTGTGGGCGTTCATGGCTTTCCACCTGTCAGCAGTCCTGTTCTGTGGCTATTCTTTACGTGAATAATCCTGGTGGTGAGTATTGATACACAGAGCACCTGAGCAGGCGTGGAACATTGTCCCATAGGGTATGCCGTAGGGACCACAGTACTTTTGTATTGTTAAGCATTCCAGGCCCCTTGGTAGCAAAAGAGGTTTAAATGTTAAGTGCTCTCTAACTTGCCGTAAGATTCATTGATCTTACCTGCAGGAGATTTGCCTAATGCAGACAGGAATGGACAGATCCTGGTCTCATGCCCCTCTCCCCCACCCCCGACCTCTCTATAATTCTGTTACCATGGCAAATGGGCAAATGGAAGTAAAGTTAATTCTGAGCTGCAGGAATCTTATCGCTAAGTAGAGACAATGATTGTGCAGTTTCATTTGTAACAGCTGGGGGATTACGTCAATAATCTGCTTCTGTTAAACATCTCCAGCAGTCAAACACATCGCAAGTGGAGCCCCAAGCAATGGATACGGATTCTGGTGTTCTCTGCCCACGTCACTGGGCCATGTACAGTACTTAGGGCACATTGCCAGGCAGAGGTCCTTTGGGCTCTAAGTGACTGTGTCTCCCTACAAAAAATAAAAATGGTCATGGTACATTGGCATAGGTCCCTTCTTTCTCTGTCACTTTGTCATCTTGCAAATGGTGGCATCAAGTCCCATGCACATCCTGTTTCACTGTGTCAATGAACTTAGGTCGCGCTCATAGTGCCGGCGACGCCGCGGCAAAAAAAATGTATTGCCGCCGCCATTGGTGCGCTTATAGTAGAAGCGACGGCTTGGCGGGATCGTTGGAAGTCAAGTCAATTTGATTTTTCCAGCGATGCAGCGTGACGTCACGTGGCGTCGATGTCCCCTGCACTATTGGCGCGACCTTATCATTCAATAGATAAGACGCACTAGTTTCTCTCGTCATTGTCACCATACTGTGGCAGGGAAACACAATGACCCATTGGTCCATTATGTCAACCAGCGCTGGATGGAAATGACAAGTTGGGCAATAGATCTCTGAAAGGTGCACCCCCCACCCCCAATATAACCTAAACTATATATAAAAAGGCCCCAAAAACTGCAGTAGTGTGTACCATTGGAACGCCCCCAAACCTGCAGTGTGTGTTCCATCATGGGGAAATCGCCCACGAACTGCAGAGAAGGTCAGCATGGGGACGCTCCAAACATGGTAGTAGAGACTCCTTGTCCTACAATGGTGAACGGCCCA